>OX103961.1:0-292500 GCA_944470425.2 Schistosoma bovis | reverse complement strand
ACTACATATGAAAATGTAAAGCATTTAAACCATGTAACAAACTGATAATCATTATTTTTACTTTGAACAAAAACAAACAATCATTGAATTAGTTGAAGTTAGACATTAACACCATTAGATGCCGACTCAGTGATCTAGTTGTTTAAGCGCCTGGCGCAAGACAGACAGATCCTGGGTTCGAACCCCGCAGGGGGGGTGGGATCGTGGATGCACACTGCTGAGGAGTTCCATATTACGACGAAATAGCCGTCCAATGCTTCCAGGTTTTCCATGGTGGTCTAGCTTCAATTATCTCAAGACTATTATTATTATTATTATTATTATTATAACTGTTGAATGTTTATTGAAGTAAAATACATTTGTTTTTGTTTTGTTTTTATTGTTTAAATTCATCAATAATACTTGACTATTGTTTATTTAAACAATCACTAAAAAACAAAAGTAGATTACATTTCATTCAATAGAAAATACAGATAATACGAATTAATGATTGTCTCGATGCCTAATTACTAAGTGGACTATTTAAGGTTTTTTTTTAAAGACTAATATTTGAAAAGAGAGAATATTGTTTTCAATAATTTATTTATTTAGTTAGTTAGTTACATAAACATTGGTACAAGGAGGCACCAAATACATATGCACCACATAAATCATTCGATTTGTGTGAGGGCTGGGATACTGCCCGGGTGCCTAAACAGAAGCAGGTGGTCTTCTTAGGAGGCCACTCCCCGAGCCTTCGACCTGAATGTCTGATCCTTAGGGGAGTGTATCAACGTAAGGAGATGCAGTCCCATGGTAACCGGTGATCAACGATTGGTTCATACGCCAATTGTTCCATCGGGTTACTGGAGTCCATGTGCACCATTGATTAGGAATCCGGTTAAAGCGCTGGACATTCGCTTTTCGTCCTCTCAATTTCGTAAACAACACTGTAGCCAAGAGATGGTATTGAGTAGGACTTCCCTGGCAGAGGCTGTATATGCGTGGCCGTATGAGAGCATTTCGGCCATAGCAGAGCATTTGGGAGCATTTTCAATAAATTCTCTACAGGTTCTACAATTATTTAACTAAATTAATAATCCGAAAAATGATCAGGTTTAGGGTAAAGTACATAGTTTAAAGTGTTATACCATGTGATTTTAGGATTGTTAAACAAAATAGAATAAAACTGTTCATGGTGATATAACTCATATATATATATGGAATGTTAACTTGAATCTGCATATATGTTATGTGAAATTTAAGATCCATGATCCGAATAAATATGGATCAAATAGGATGAGAAAGAGAAATAATAGTGCAATTCCAATTCGATCAAATATTTAATGGAAGACTACATTGTGTAAAAAATTATTAGAAAGACATGATAAAGTGGGATGAATGAGAAGTAAATGAATCATGTATTGGGCAGATGAATAATGATGTTTAACCAATAGTAATAATAATAATAATAATACAAAGATTTGTGAATAAAGATAGCAGATGTACATACATTTATCAGAAGAGGTTTGTGGAGATTTTAGAAATTTCACAGATTGAAATCATGAGTCAATTGAAGTTAGACCACCATGGGTAAGCTGGAAGCACTGGAAGGTCGTTTCGTCCTACTGTGTGACTCCTTAGCAGTACGCATCCACGATCCCGCCTTCCGAGACATTCGAAACCAAGACCTATCAGTCTCGCGCCATCCGCTTAACCAACTAGACCACTGAGTCAGCCGGCATCCATCGGCGTTAATGTCTAACTTCAACCAATCCACGAAGTTGCGCTACCGTACACCATTGTCTTCAGTGAGCTGATATCTCACAACAGACCTAGTTGAACTCCACTGGTAACGGCTTTTCACTAGAACTACAGGAGTATCTCTTGAAGTCAGTCACTAGTGAGCAGATAATTATTACCAGAAGAGGTTTGTGGAGATTTTAGAAATTTCACAAATTGAAATCATGAGTCAATTGAAGCTAGACCAATTACATTTGACTACGAAAGGTCGTAAGTACAATGGTCAAATTAGATCATTCAATAGCTAATATTTCTATTGATTAATTGACCTTAATGTTGGCCAGGGGAGGAGAAGCGGTTGAAGATATTTCTTTTGTACTCACAGTTCCAGTCTCTTAATCCGGATGGCTACTGCTTCAGCTGTTTGAAGGACTTTATGTATGACAAGCTTTGGCAAAAAATTAATAATCACCTTATAAATAATTGAAAAAGGGTTGGTTTATACTGGCACTATGGCCAATTTGTACTAAATGGGCCAATATCAAGCTGTTCACTTTCTTCATCAAACCTTTGTTTAGCCACGCTAGGAGCTGTTCACGAGCACGAAAATGTAAATTCCTAGAACTTCGACCAATGTAACCTGCTCCACAGGAGCATTCGAACTGATAAATACAAAATGAAATGATCATTCTAAGTAATTCATCCTTTAGCTTTTAGGTCACCGCTGGAAGCGTAGGAAATACTAATCGTAGTTCTCGGGCGTTAAAAGAATTTTTGAATTGTTTTCCCTAATCTCTGAGTTGATATTTCACATGAACAGGCTTTTCTTATTCACCGTTTGTATTTCGCCTATTCTCACCTTCGTGAACATATATTTAATCATAAACTTTCTAAGGTATCCGTTCTCCCTAAGAGTATTACGCAATGTTTTTGGCTCTTTTTCAACTATATCCGTAGAACGTATAGTGCGTATTCAGTAACTAATAGTTGTGATCAGGTATCTTTTCTACTGCGGAGGTATAAAGCTAAGGAAATGTTTGTACTGCCCTGTCCAGGTATTTTTGCTGTTTAAATTCCTTTTTAATGATCCATCAGTTTTCGTAGTTGAGAGCACGTGCAAAAGGCTAATCTACCATTACTTTCTTCTTCAGATGTAAACTGAATGTCTTTTCAGAGGATGAACGTATCATCCTTATATTGACAGTAAATTGTGAATTTTGGATAATCTTTTTGAGTGGACCATTTTCTAGTTTGGCTAGAAAAATGCCAACTAGTATAAGGCCTAATGGTGAACCCATCGCAACACCATCCGTGTGTTTATATATTTATCCGTTGAACATGGAATTCACATTCATGATGCATCTCAGCAATAACTCTTTTACGACATTGATAGGAACTGTAGTTTCAATTTCATTTTCACTCAATTGATCACATGTATATTCTACGGTCTCTATGAGTGGAACATTTGTGAATAATGATGTTGCATTTCTGATCTTGTCAACAAATTGGAATACATACTTAACACTAGGTTTTACAAGTTTTTCATGGAGACGTTTCAATGTAGTCACCAACCATTTAGCTGTAGTATGATAAGGAGAGTTATGCATATCTAAAATTGGTTTTAATGGGATCCCTAATTTGTGTACAATCTTGGCAGGTTCTCACTGGTTTAATTATTTCATATAAACCCAACCAAATCGTCTGTTGGTCCCTGAGCTTCTTCAAAGATCTGGTTAGCTCATTCACTATCTCATTATTAAGAACTTTCTGGTCAGTTATTTTTTGAAATTTTAATTAGTCATCTAAATTGGTACCCATTTTGTCAATCTAATCGCACTTTGTCTTTGACCTGGCCAGTTTTCGGACTATTAATTTGGATATAAGAATTGTAGAACCTGAAGAGAATTTATTGAAAAGAATATTCTTCGTTCAAATATTAGTCTTTTAATATGAGGATCTTTGAATAATTAAACTACTTAAGTTTTAATCAGAGAGGGGTTTTGCGGATATTATAATAACTTAATAATTGAATGCATGAGTCAATTGAAGCTAGGCTCAGTGGTCTGAAGGTGGAGCTCTCGCACGTGAGACTGATGGGACCTGGTTTGGAATCTCGTGAGGCGGGATGGTGGATGCGCACTGCTGAGGAGTCCCACATCAAGACTAAACGGTCGTCTAGTGCTTCTAGGTTTTCCATGGTGGTCTAGCTTCAATCAACTCATGAAGTTTTGGTTAAATTCTAAAACGAAGAAGGTTGTCTTTGTTTAACACTTGTATTTAACAACTAACAAAAGTACAATGAATAGTGAAATCATTTCTGATCATTAATTTATCTTCTCTAATTGAATTTCACTTAGAAACAAAAGAATACAACTGATATTGTTGCTTCGTTGAAATCTCAACATGAAATTGTTCAATGTTTAATTAATGCTAATGAATCATTGAATCATTTATGGGATACCGGGAATCAACTCATTCTAGATAAAGTATATTCAATGGAGAAAATACAAAATAAAATGCTTTTTATAAAAAACAGGTTAGTTTACCACATTCATGGATTGTAGTTTTGAAATTTAGACAAAGTTTTCAATAATTATCCCCATTACTGATTGATTTTAGATAAACTAGAAATTCTGAAATTAAAGGTGTTTATCAACATTTTTCGGTAGGACTCTAATTTATGGACGAGCCAATCAGAAGCGTTTAAGGAATTTCAAGGTCATGGCGCTAAGTTCAACGCGAGATGCTCACATTCGATCGTTTTACAGCAGAATTTAGAGAATAGGTGATCGTTGAGAGACTACAGCAGATGGGACGATTAGGAAGTCCCTGTGTCTGTGACTGCGGCAATTAAATGACCGCAGCACGATGTGCAGACTGCCGCGATGACATTGTATTTCGTTGTACTATATGTTGTAGAAAAAAATCTGCTCGAACTGGCACTTTTTTTGCCCGGTCACGGCTAAGGCTAAGACAAACCATGATAATCGTTGCAAACTGGATCATAAAGTCTCCAGTAACATTAGCTGCGGCTATACCGATGATTGGAAACCGTATAGATGCCTCTCGAGACTTGGTTTTGTGCATCATGTTGTGGTGCACAAACGTCATTTTGTTGACCCAACGACGGGGGTCCATACAAACAACATTGAGGGCATGTGGTCTAGGCTGAAGTATTCTTTAAAACCCTACCACGACTCCAGAGGACGATTATTATGGAGTCATATGGACGAGTTCTTATACCGCATCCACTATGATTTCAAAACTTCTGAACCTATATCAAACCTCAACGGGTTCTTAAATAATGTAAAAGAAGAATATCCATTGTAATTCATCACTTTTTTATAATATATTTTTACTTTATACTAACTCTCTTCTGATTGGCTAATGTCCTCAAGGTCACTTAAAAATTCGTTCAAAGGTCGTCCACTAACTAGAGTTTCACCCATTTTTCAACAGTAGATGTCAACTGAGATAAACGGTTGCAGCTACATTTGATAGGTAACTTAAAGCACAGAAACGTGGTTAGTGTTGATGGATTAAAGGCTGAGGATTTTAACACTAACAATCGATTGACCTATTAAATAATGTCTGAAGGCTAGGAGATATTTTTTTGACAGGTTTCACACAATGATTGTCTTAATCCGTACAATGGACAGACGTTTTCTTGTAGTAACCGTGGAGAAGTTCGTCTGATTAAGTACATATAAAATGTTATGCTTTATGACAGTTCGACGAATTTGTATAGCTTGAAAACTGCAAACGTAAGGAAAGAAGATGAATTTTGGGATCTAATAAACATGTACGAAACAAATATGGTGGGTTGTGAACATAAAACTACTTACCAACTCTTGTACATAGATGTTTTTCTTTATCAGGAGTTTGATGATTTCCTCAATGTATATCCTACTTTCAAAGTCTTTTCCTCATTTCCTTTTCACTTGGAAGCTGATTCGTCTTCTCTCACAGTAGGCTGTTTCTGATGATAATCAGCAAACGAATATTAAGTATCTTGGGCAGACAATTGTTTAGAAACACTTGAACATTTTTGATGGTCGTTGTGGTAGTCTCCAAGTTCCGACTCCTTGCAATAGAACTGTCTCGACATTCGTATTGAAGATTCACACTTTGATAATGGTTGACAGTTGTTTTGAGTTCCATATGTTCTTCAATTGTAGTAATGCTTCCGTTGCTTTGCCAATCCTTGACTTTACGTCTGTATCAGATCCTCCACGTTCATCGACGATGCTGATCGGACAAGTCTGCACCTCTTCCAGAGTTTCTCCATCAAATGTGATTAGGTTGGTATTCTCCATGTTGTATTTGCGGATCTTGCTTTTTCCCTCATGCATATTGAGGCCTTCTGATGCAGAGGCTGATGCAACACAGTTTGTCTTGATATGCATTTTTTCATGTGTATGTGATTGAAGGCTCAAGTCATCTGTGAAGTATAAATCTTCTATTTGTTTCTAATCTATCTATTGTATTCCGTGCTTCATCTCAGATGTGGTAGTCTTCATAATCCAGTCAGTCGCCAGAAGAAAGAGAAAGGGAGAGAGTAAGCTAACCTATCTGACTCCGGTCCTCACTTCGAATGTGTTTGCCAGCTGTTCTGCATTCACGACTTTGCACTGTAGTTCGTCGTATGAATTCCGTATGGTGTCGACGATTTTCTCAGGTACACCACAGTGTTGAAGTAGTTTCCATAACGTTCTCCTATCCACACTGTCAAACGCTTTCTCGTAATCATGGAAGTTGATGTATACTGATGATTTCCACTCAATTGTTCGTTCAACGATGATCAATAGTTTCACAATTCGGTCTGTGCACGACCAATCCTCACATAATTCAGTTTGTTGAGATCGAATCTTTCATCCAGTTCAGCAACACTATTAGAAACTTTTCCTGGTACCGACAGTATTGTGATGCCTCTATAGTTCTCACGCCTCAGATCTTTCGTTGGTATCTTGATGAGATGTCCTTCTTTCCAGTCTGTCAGTGGCACTTGTTCTCCCTCCCAAATCTTCCTGGATAAGATATGGAGCATGTTAGCACTTGTTTGTATGTGTGGCTTCAAAGAACCGAATTTTTCTATAATCATTCTCCTGAAGTACACCTTATCAAAGATTTATTCACCTGACTTCCCAGTAATCATTCTCTTGATAGATTAAGTTGTTGACCTAAATGACGAATATAATGTAGTTTTATTTAGTGAAGAGGATATAAAAATGAAGTATTCTAAACGCCTCAAAAAACGATCCAAGATCGTTCGAAGTAGGAGTTTTTATTCTCAGTGAAAACGTTTTCCTCTAAAATCATCATCAAACATGCTAAGTTTCGGGAGACGTGACTGGCGTATACCTGATTCAATCTTTGCATGAATTGAAAATGTTCCCTTGGTTTCTGAAATCATTCACCATCTATAGATTATGTTATTTTATGAAGTCATAAACTGTTTATCTGAACTGTGTATCATTATCGGAGTCAGTTTTGCACGATATTCGTAATCAATGATATTTTCGATGTTTCGGTTTGTTTTTTTTTCAAACATACATATACACACTATTATGACTTTGTATCAGACTAATTAAAAGTCGAAAGTTATTATTCATGTGCTAAGGTAACACAGCTGATTGATCCATAGAGGATTCTTGACAGAAGTTGAAAGAGGTTTCATCTTTGCTATCATCACTTTACCAACGAATCAGAGCAAAAAAATTATAAACTTAATAATGTTACAGTTTTACAATATTTAATGATTGTTGCTTAGTGAAGTAATGATTAAAGTGTCTCATACGGTTTACATTTGTTTTTTTGTCGCCAACAGAAAAGGGAACTGATATGTCTTGTATGATCTACAAATAACTTCATCCAAATAACTTTATCCAACCACTATACCTTAATAGTGGACAATACTCCTTACATTCAGATATCTGAATAGAATACTTTGGTCAATAATGAATTAATAAGTAGATATATATTTTATTGAATCATTTAAAACTGAATTCATTCTCTATTCGGGGGGGGGGGTTTGTGTGTGTGTGTGTGTGTTTCATATGAAGTTAAATTATCTTCAACAATGAGATGATGGAGAAAATTTGTAGCTCAGATGGATAATTTTGGTGAAGTTTTGTTCTCTAAGCTGAACGATGAAAGCTCCACGACCAAACCATTCCAGCTCAGAGAACAAAACTCCACCAAAATATCTTCAACAATTTTGTTTGTTTGTTTGTTTGTTTTGTGTTTTACATTGAGCACTTGATTAGAAATTTTATCAAGATCTTTTGTCATTTCATCTTGATATTCTTGTTGTTTTTTTTTCTAAAATACTTCTCACCCTATTTCTAGCTTCTTTTTATTGTTTCTAGGGGGGAATCATTTTTTTCGTTTGTTTATTTCAGATATATATCGGTATTTATCGTTTTTTCTAGATGTATCACTAACTGTCCGACTAAACACACACACCCACACACACCCACACACAAACTAAAGTGCTTAGAATAACCCTAAAACAATGTCATTAAAAAAAAAGTTCTGTTTTTCATTCTCCTGGAAACAAAACAAAAAATGGTTTATTTACACTTTCCTTTTATGGTAAACAATCTATGGTTCATAATTAGACTAAAGTTTTCGTTTACTGATTCAGAATGGATTCACTTTTCAATTATATTCTTCGTTCAAATATTAGTCTTTTAATATGACGGGGATCTTTAAACGATTAAAATGTTGTGAAAAACCCATTGCGTTGAAGGTGTTCAATGAGTTCCTGAAGTATAAAGTAAAGTTCACTGAAACGAGAACTACTATTGAATTTATCAATAGATGCATCGAATCAGGTCATTATCTTAAATTGTACTACACGTCACTTCGACAAAACAGGGTCTATCCCAATAGAAGAACACTGAAACGCCACGCCCTAAACCAGATTGACGCCTTGCATTCAGACATAAATGATATGTAGATGAACGTTTCTCGCAGAAAGTATGCAGTAGATGACCTAACTGATGATTTGAAAATATTTTATGATCTGTTTATTTTTTTTTTTTTAGTTTTTGATTCTTCATTTATCGATTGACTATTTACATTGACAACTTGTCTATAAAACAAATGAAATAAGCATTTTTAGTTTTGTTGTCAATAATGAGGAAAAGTGATCATTGGTCTCTAGGGTGTCATCTTTCATAAATCATTATATGATTACTATTTTTATCGGTAAAACCAATATCATGGATTTTATCTAATTGTTAATTCGGAATATCACTTGTTTACTTTTATGTACTTGCGTCAATAAACAAAATAATAAACTTTTTACTAGTAGTAGGGGTTGTGGAGATTACTAAGTTTTTCTTGATTGAGATCATGAATCTCTATGCTAGTTAATTAACATGTGCTCACTAGTGACTAGCTTCGTGAGGGAATTCTCGGAGTTCTAGTGAGAAGTCGTGACCAGTGGAGCTATTCCATGTTGGGTAGAGACAGTACAATGGAAGATGGTCGCGCAATTTCGTGGATTCATTGATGTTTGACACTATCTTCATTGAATGTTGGATCAGCGGTCCAGTAGGTTAGGCGTTCGCGCGCGAGACCGAAGGCCATGGGTTCTAATCGTAAATGCGCACTGCTGAGGAGTCCCACAATAGGACGAAACAGCTGTTCAGTGCTTCCAGGTTTCCAAAGATGGTGGTCTAACATCAATCGGTTCATGATCTCAATCAAAAACTTAATAAACTTTTTGTATAAATTATGAGATTTCACATTTCCATATCACATTTTGTTTTGAACTGCAAATCAATGTGTAACATATTTCACCATTTTGTTGATCGAGTTCTATTTATCAAAACATCAATTCGGAAAGTTAGTTGATATATGTGTGGAGATGTATACATATTTTATATGTGTGATGTAAATCATTAGACCTAATCAGGTTCATCCCTATTCTATTTAGCATTCTAAAGTATAATTACATCATTGTGATATTACTGGTTTTAATGTTTTCACAAAGGTATTTACATGCTAAACGTTGAAAGCATAGAACAGTTATAGATTAGATCAGTACATTTATTTTGCATACTGATGTGATTTTAATTGTAAATTGTAAATTTCAATGGTTAAGATCATGAGTCAATTGAAGCTAGACCACCATGAAAAACCTGAAAGCACTGGACAGCCGTTTCGTCCTAGCATGAGACTCCTCAGCAGTGCGCATCCACGACCTCACCACCTGCGAGATTCGAACCCAGGACCTACTAGTTTCGCGAACGAGGTTTTCCATGGTGGTCTAGCTTCAACTGACTCATGATCTTAACCATTGAAATTACTACAATCTCCACAAAAACCCATCTGAAATTGTAAGTTATTATTTCAAATATTAAATAGAATTGTGTTTTAAAAAGCAAAAAGGTTTTTGAGTAAATTCCACTCTCTATATTTTACAGTTTTACATCTATAAATATTCTTTTGCAATAGTCCATGTAAAATATAAGTAACATGTAGGCTTGATAATGAATAAACTGATTTACTTCTAAATGGAATAATAATGAAGTCATATAGTTTTTGGTGGAGTTTTGTTCTCTGAGCTGGATGGTTTGGTTGTGGAGCTTTCATCGTTCTTCTGAACGACATCATCAGCACAAACGATCAGTCACTTGTTAGCATATGTGCATCTTGTGCGGATTGCCTCAATATTGCCTTAAGTCAAAAGCATTATAAGCAAAGATTGAAAGTGGCTAGCAGTGAAATCCAGGACGTGCATTTCACCCTATTTGGGACTCGTCAGCTGGATGTACCTGCATCTCAGAGTTAATGTTCATTCTGGGATTCGAAGCCAGTGCCGTCCGCTTCATACGTCATCACGTTATCCATTTAGCTGCTGAAAAGATTCAATTAAACAATATCAAATAAATTTAAACTTCACCCGATTGTACAAGCAAGTATCTAACTAGATAACACGATGGAATTTGAAGCGAATGGTACTAAGTTCGAGTCCCACGGTGAACATCAACTCTGAGATGCAGGTACATCCAGCTGACGAGTCCTAAATAGGACGAATTGCGCGTCTTGAATTCCACTGCTAGCCACTATCCATCTTTGCTTATAACCTCCTATAGTTGCCTCAATCTAAACTTACTGATTTGATACAAGTCTTTCTGATACAAATATAGATTTTCCAATTCGGTTTCGGCGGAACTTGATCCCAACTGTTTAAACATCCCCAACATTATTATATGTATCAAGAATATTGTTTCCAATAAATTCTTTACAAGTTTTACAGCTATATATATTCAAATGTGTAATCCGAAAAGTCGTCAGGTTTATGGCAAATGCATCGTTAGTATGTAAATTCAGGATTGTTTATAGACTAAACATTGCTAATATTCAAATAATTAATATTCATTGTTATCTTGAATAGGCTCATAAGTTAGATGAATTTATTCGATTCATCAACAGAATAAATGCAGCATGGCCTGCATTAATACTTGTATATTTGTTTGCGTTTGGATGAGCTGAACAAGTCTTTCATGACATCTAACTGTCTAATATAACCAAATACAAACAACGTAATTGTCGACTAAGCAAAGCACGTTATTTATACGAATCTAGGAAGTTGGAATTATCCATTTACGATGAAATTATAATTTGTTCAATTCAGAAAATGTCTATCATTAAACTTCGATAATTAGCGAGTTTACAATTAATTGATCACTGGACCTAGGTTTCGTGTTGTTTGGCACTCGACAACAAGATGTACCTGTTATCTAGAGACAACTGGTGTTTCCTGTAAGACTCAATCTTCTGTCACACAGCTTCACAGTTAGAGACGTTAGCACCGAAATATCCATGCCACGTTTGACCTCAATATAGTGCACTCGATGTGAAGTTACTTAGATTAGTGACTGCATTGGAACTTGGTCGATAGAATTCGATCTGCACTAAGGAGTACCTGACACACGTGACATAGGTCACCACACAATAAAACTCAATTATACAGGAGGTCAATCGTGATCCGGATAGCTCATTGATAACATCTCCGACTATGAGGCTGAGTGACAGGAGATCGACTCCGTCAAAGAGCATCAGATCCCTCAAGATTACAAGTACGCCTTATTGACAAGTGTCAAATGGCACGAAAACTTGGTCCAGCGTTTCTTGTTGACTAGCATCTCGACTAGCTAATTTCTTTAATATGCCATCTAGCAGTATGAACAAAGGTCCATATACCTTGAATCTAAATATTCACAATTCATTGGTTTTTATCAGATCAATTGTATTTTTACATCTTATTTTAGATATATCACACTACTTGATGAAGCTCGTACACTAGTGGATTCAACTAAAGATTTAATAGCACTTCGAGAGAATATGCAACAAATTCAAACGGTATGTATCATGGGAATTATGGTAGTTGTAAATAAATCATTATTATTAATGGAATGTTATGTAACACTTATATTATCTAATATGTTTCATCTTTTTATAACTACTCTAAAGAGACAAGTTAACAATAATATATTATAAGCAAAGATGGATAGTCGCTAGCAGTGGAATCCAGTTTGACGCGCGTTTCGTCCTGTTCGGGACTCGTCAGCTGGATGTACCTGCATCTCAGAGTTGATGTTCAGTACCGTTCGTTTCAAACGCCATCGCGTTATCCACTTAGCTACTGAGTCCTGATAGCCACTTGCTTGTGCAATGGGTTGAAGTTTAATTCACTTGATATTGTTTTATTTGAATCTTCCCATTGAAGTTTTTTGGACTGAAATTGATCAGTCTCTTATCAATGGGAAGATTCAAATAAAACAATATCAAGTGAATAATATATTAGTTATGTTCAACTGGTTAATTTGAGCTGAGATTCTAGTGGATGATGTTTTGAGTAAAATTATTTACTAAATAGTTAAGCAATCAACAAAACATTCAAATCCCTCTTCTGAATAACAAATACCGGAAAATGAAGCGAATTCATTCTATATCTTGTACTTACAACCTTTCATAGAGGCGCCTAATGTATAAATGTATTCTTGTTTTTGATTGTTATCCATAGAAATGTATTTGACAATAATTTATCTATTGACTGACTTCAGGAGATACTTCTGGAGTTCTAGTGAGAAGTCGTTACCAGTAGAGTTCAACCAGATCTGTTGTGAGATAGGAACTCATTGAAGACAATGGTGTACGGTGGAGCAACTTCGTGGATTGGTTGAAGTTAAACATTAACACCATTGGATGCCTGCTGGCTCAGTGGTCTAGTTGTTTGAGCGCCTGGCGCGAGACTGATAGGTCTTGGGTTCGAATGCCTAGGGAGGCGGGATCGTGGATGCGTACTGCTGAGGAGTCACACAGTAGGACGAAACGGCCTTACAGTGCTTCCAGCTTTCCCATGGTGGTGTAACTTCAATTTACTCATGATTTCAACAAGTGAAATTTCTAAAAATCTCCACAAAACCCATTCTGATAATAATTTATCTAACTAGTACAAATATAAGTAAAGATTATTTCGTTATGATTATAGGAAACTTTATCTTTAATAAATAAAATAATTTCATAGCATAAATGTAGTGAACGAGAACACAAGTCTTGACAATTAAACAGAATACATTGCTAAAACATGAGAACTATACAGTAAATACTTCATTTGCAAAATGTCAATCAAATGTCTCAGACTTGATTGTTCCTTCGTTTCCATAGCAATCATTCTCTGTTCTCATTTACTTTCTTCGAACTTCCTTAACCTGATACCAGGCTTTTCACATTCGATCAGTAATACACACTACTTATATTTGTCAACATCAGTAGCACATACCGCATAAACATTCTTCTTATTCAAAGGCATTTTACGCTGGCTATTTGTCTAAATTAAACCAATATACAGGTCTTGGATTTTGGCATGAAATTCACTCACCCATTTGGTTAAATAGAGTTTTGGCATTATAGCTGATGTCCATTCGTGATTAAAACCCTAGATCGAATTCCTAACCTTGACCATCAGTCCTCAGTTGGTTCTAATTATCAGGTGGACACTCTCAAGGTGACCATAACCTCTCTCAAAGGTCATTCATAGATTATTGTCTTATCCCAATATACTAATATACGAGACTAAAGCTAATAAACGTCGAGATTCCAGTTTTGTACTTCTGGAACTCGTCGGAACGAATGTTTTCTTTTGTCTAAAATATTTACAGATCAAATTTCAATGATACATCTAAATCAGTAATTGTTCTTTTTGGTGAATAAATTAAATGTGTAAATATAAACTTCTCAACATAATCCCAATGTCAAAATGTATATTGTATATCCAAAACAAATGACGATGTTTATTCAATCTTATTTACAATGAAAGCGGGCTGGGGGGATGAAAATTTCTAAGTTCATGAAAGTAGATATGAGTTTCCTTTCACTTCTATAGTCTTATGTCATAATGAATAAAAATGATTTGGCATGAAGGAGGATGTTGTGGATGCGGTGGAATAGACCAATAATTATCATGTTAAGTCCAATGGTGTCCTTGGACTTTAAATGAACATTTCCTATTGGTCGATATCTGTTCACTTGTTGAATATTGTACAAAATGTTGTTTTCTATTTTATGGTACGATGTGGTATACTTGATTGGTATATAAACAAAGTATGTTTGAAATACAATGATTCATAACTCAGGGTCTGTGATTTGTGTTTCTTGACTCCAGTGACTGGGCTAGACAGGGAAACGAGACCAATCGAGACTCTAAGCTGTCCGTTCGTGTTTACGTGTCACTATAATCGATCGATAAGTACGCTGCTCTCTAATTTTCCAGTCAAGGACACAATAATTAGCACAGTGTAAAAATCGACCACCAACTTAAAGTCATAATAGAGGATAAGCTTAATTGAGGGAAATTTATGGGACAATTTGTACATTTGTTAATCTAATGCCCAATCTTTTGGAAGTGATTAGTTTGTCCAGTTTGTTTTTTTTTATTTATAAGGATCATTTGTGCTTGGGTGTATCTATTTCAGTTTATCCTACCAATGTTACCAATGGATATGATATTCGATTTAGACAGATAGATAGGTGAATATATCCACATACAAATATCTATGATTAGTGTAACTTTTATGAAGATAAGAAGTTATAAACTGGCCAGCATTATCACACAAATCCAAAAAAACTTTTAAGGTCAAAATAAAATGATGCTTGTTTATTAGTTCGTATTATCTAACTATGTTATTCATCTTATCATTATTCTATCCTCATTCTCTATTCATTTCTCTTGTAATAATCTGTATTCCAAAGAAGCATAAAAATTCAATTTATCTAAAATAGAAATTAATTTATAATGATGAATCGGATCAAATGACTGTTAATGCTGATGTTAATTGTGAATAGTCTGAATAATCAGTGATAACAATTATTATTCATTAGGAATTCAATTAAATTTGATGTTTCTATGACAATTGAAAGTTAATCTCCTTATTAATAATGAGCTGTTTCCACCCTCCTACCACCACCACCGCCACCGCCCCTCCCCCCCCAAAAAAATTTCCCCTTTTTTTCTTTTCAATTTATTTAGATAAAAGATAATGATAATGATAAGTTTTAATGAATCGATTGTTTCTGTAAATTTTAATTACGACATTCATTGAGTATATTTCTTAGTAGATTTTTGCTTTATATATATATTTTTTGTCTTGACAACACAAACAATTTAGTCGCTTTTTGATGGAACAATTAAGAGTTAGAATGAAGTCAATACTCAGTATTATTTGGATTCAATTAAATCGTTTATTGATTTTATGTAGATATACATTTAATAAAATGAAAATCACAATTGATTGATCACTGGGTGGTGATCAATGTCATGCTTGTCTAGCCCTTATTAGTGCAGATCGAATGGTATCGATCATGTTGCAATGTGGCCACCAGTCTAGGTGACTTGACACTGCAGGCACTATGTATTGAGATTAGATGGTGGTTGGAGGTAGTCAACAGGAAACCCTGCACCAGGGTCTCGTGCTACTTGGTACTCGTCAGCAAGGTATACCTGTAATCTTGAGGGAACTGGTGCTCCCTGGCGGATTCGATCTTGTGTCACCCAGCTTCACAGTCAGAGACGTTATCACTGAACAGCTTTTTTTTGTTCTAATATTGAACTCATCAATATTGCTCAATTGAATTTGTTAACACATCTTCATGAAGAATACATCATCTTAAAAAATATCAAGTTGTTAGTCAACGGTTGACGATTCTGAATGAACATGAGTTACTAACCAAAAAAAAAACATCCAAGTTTTTCAGGAAATGATTTTTCATTGCACTATACCATCTAATCGGAATCAATAACCAGCTATTTACGAGCATGATAAAAGTATTTCGTAACAATATTTTATTTATTCTCCTATCAAAATTAATGGGTAACTGATATCTGAGACATTATACAGGAATAGAAGGATAAAGAGTGCTTACATTTAGTCACTTGTTATTTTGGTATGTTTATGAATTTACTGTATATCAACATGTTTTTCATTTAGCTACAAGAATGGCTTATAGAAAAGAAAGAACTTGTTGAAGAATACGATCAAGCAGGTAAACTATCAAATATGAGTTCATTGGTACCATACAAAGTATTCGTCAGTAAACAATATACACAACATCGCGTACTTGAAAGTGAAATTGAATCTAATAATGATCGTATTGAACAGGTTTTCCAAGTATGTTTTATTGTAGACTATTAAATGACTACTAGATTGTTGCAAAATCTCGGATTGATGTGTATGTTGTTAATTGTTTTTAAAAAAAATCATTTTACATCAATCATTTACATTTATCTGCATATATAATGTTGTAGGTCCAAGTTGAACTATTGAATGACACACTGAGATTTCACATTTTACAAAATCAACTTATTTCTTTAAGTTTTAAAGGCGAGACTATAATTTATGGACAAACCAATTAGATATAAGATAATGGGTCACGAATTTGAACGCGGAATTCATCCATCCATTTGGCTAAATAGAGTTTTGGCATTATAGTTGATGTGTCAGTTCGTGATGACAACCTTAAATCTAATTTTTTAATTCTAATCATCAACTATAAATGAGAATTCTAACGGCTCTATAATCCTTATTTAGTCCTAATCAGTAGGTATCCACCCTTAGAATGACTTCAGTGTCGCTCAAAGGTCGTCCATAAATTATAGTCTGGCCCTTTTGAATTCCAGTAGTTCGAAGGTATTGATATTGAACAGTTACATAATTTCACTTATAAACTCTCCAGTATAACATTCCTACAACCAGTTCTTAGGTAAGGTTTCTAACAGTGATGAATTGTTTTCGAGTGAACTGGGACTTATGAGTTATGGAATTCAACCACTTTTGACAAGTTTAACTAAAATTTCAAAGTTTATTCAATGATATGTCTGTTTCAAGTGTGTTATCTGCAATTGTATTGCAAAACAGTTTAGCCCGATTTCTATGCTAAACATGATGAGTTATATAAATTTAGTGCTTATTCTAAAGAATTTACATTATAACAATCATTGTTTCTGATATTTTTTCTGTATCATCAATTCTAATCGACAAAACGTACGAAATGATTGAAACGACGTTTTTTTTACAACCCAAAGATAAAATCAGAAAAGTATACTTAAATAATTTGTCGACATGTATTACTTATATAAGGTTACAGTTTTGACAAGATTACTAACAGTATAGGGGTTGTGGAAATTGTTAAGTTTTTGATTGAGATCATGAACCAATTGATGTTAGACCACCTTTGGAAACCTGGAAGCACTAGACGGCCGTTTCGTCTTATTGTGGGACTCCTCAGCAGTGCGTATCCACGATCCCGCTCGCTGGACTCGAACCCGGTGCCTACGGTCTCGCGCACGAACGCTTAACCAACTAGACCACTGAACCGGCATCCAATGACGATAGTGTCTAACATCAACCAATCCACATAATTGCGCTACCAACTTCCATTGTATTGAGGTAGATACCTGGGTTCGAATCCCGCGAGCGGGCTCGTGGATGCGCACTACTGAGGAGTCCCACAGTAGGACGAACCAGCTTTAAAGTGCTTCCAGTTTTCCAACGGTGGTCTAACATCAATCGGTTCATGATCTCAATCAAGATTACTATCGTTGTACTTTTCAATGATAAATTAGATACACATTTATGCCATTTGAAACAAACTCTATGCTGTTACCAAAGATTAATTTACCGTTTAATTCCTTCAGTGATTGTATGAAAAGAAGAAAAACTCTCTGAAGAATAAATATCACTATTAGTAAAATAAAATATTTTTTTTAGTTTTCTTAAGTATTCATCTAAAAGTCATGACGATTACTTGAAGCGTTTAGAAGAGTATTTACTTACAAAACAAAAAAAACCCACGTAAAAATCTCATTCAAGATAGATGATGATTCGGCCGGTTAAAAACTATTGAGAAACTGCGTATTTATGAATACTTGGCTTAAAAATGCTTACTAGATAAGTATTTCAAGAGTAAAGTCAACAACAGTTTTTTTGCCCTTGTAAGTTGTTTTATGTGTGTGCGTGTGTGTGTGTTCTCCCTTCCTCTTTCTTCTGCTGGTCGACTGGATTATGAAGACCTCGACATATGAGGGAAAACACGGAATACAATGGACAGCTCAGAACCAATTAGACGATTTGGACTACTCAGATGACCTAGCTCTTCTATCTCATACACACGAACAGATGCAGACAAAGACAGTCAGTGTGGCAGCAGTCTGTGCATCAGTAAGCCTCAGCATACACAAAGGGAAAACCAAGGTCCTCAAATTCAAAGCGGAGAACAGCAATTCAATCAGTATTGATGATGAAACTTTGGAAGATGTGGGATCCTACACATACCTTGGAAGCATCAT
This sequence comes from Schistosoma bovis, assembly GCA_944470425.2. NCBI lineage: Eukaryota > Metazoa > Platyhelminthes > Trematoda > Strigeidida > Schistosomatidae > Schistosoma > Schistosoma bovis. The sequence goes on along the minus strand of OX103961.1, from coordinate 273,917 downwards.
CGATGAACAAGGAGGTTCAGATGCAGACGTAAAGGCGAGGATTGGCAAAGCAAGGACAGCATTCTTACAATTAAAGAACATATGGAACTCAAAACAACTTTCAACCAACATCAAAGTCACAATTTTCAATACCAACGTCAAGGTAGTTCTACTGTACGGAACTGAAACTTGGAGAACTACAACAACCACAATCAAGAAAGTACAAGTATTTATAAATAGCTGTCTACTCAAGATACTCAACATCCATTGGCCGGATACCATTAGCAACAGCCTTTTGTGGGAGAGAACAAATCAGCTTCCAGCTGAATTGGAAATTAGGAAAAGACGATGGAAATGGATAGGACGTACATTACGCAAATCATCAAACTGCATCACGAGGCAAGCCCTAATTTGGAATCCTGAAGGGAAGCGGAGAAGAGGAAGGCCTAAGAACACATTGCGTCAGATAATAGAAGCAGATATGAAAAAGATGAATAACAACTGGAAGGAGCTAGAAAGGATTGCCCAAGACAGGGTTGGAGTGAGAATGCTGGTGAGCGGCCAATGCTTCTTCACGAGAAGTAACAAGCGAAAGTAAGTAAGTAAGTAAGTAAGTGTGTGTGTGTGTGTGTGTTCGGTAAACTATGGTGAATCTATAGCGTTTCTTATTGCATGTGCCTATTTTAATGTACCAATGTTATGTTTTCTTAGAAGACATATCAATGAAAAGATGGAAGAGGATTGAATGGTTCATACTACCTAATAGAATTATGTTAGTCAGTGATTTTCATCATTTTAAATCTCCGAAAATTGTACATCATTCTGAAGACAAACTGTATTTGTTAAAGAAATGATTAAGATCTTGAATAATTCTAACCGATAATTATCATCTTTAACTTTTTAATCATTTAACATCTTATTTTGTATAATAGAAACTGATTTATGCTTTAATGAGCAAGATGATTTCAGTAGTTAAATGTTCATTCTAAAGTAGTAAAAATAGATTGTATGGGAGATAATAAAGTTAATGAACAAGGTAGTTCTACTAGTTTCATTGACAAACAATAACTCTATTGCGTTATTTCTTTGAAGCTATCAACCAGTATCATGTGCGACGAGTTGCCACTTGTAACCCTATTTCTATTTCGGACTGCTATTTACTCTACAGATTAGTGTCTCTTAATTGAACGGGTACTAGCTCAACCAGCACTAATGTGATCGATTCGACAGTCATGTTCCTATTAGTTCACTATTCGCTGACTTCTCTCGATGCCTAGGCTTGTGTCCTAAAGTAGCAATCAGCTTGTATTGAATTTATTCTGTAACAATTGTAGTTTATATTCAAGTATATCAGAGCACATGACACTATAAAATTAAATATAATAACTATACATGAACAATTCAAAGTGTCTTTGAATAGGAAAGACTGTAAATATTCAATTGACAATGAATGAAGAAGATTAAATCGTATATCAATAGTGAATGAATCAACCGGGAACTTATCATAAATGACCTTACTTACTTACTTACTTACTTACTTACTTACGCCTGTTACTCCCAATGGAGCATAGGCCGCTGACCACCATTCTCCAACCCACTCTATCCTGGGCCTTCTTTTCTAGTTCCATCCAATTCTTGTTCATTTTTCTCATGTCTATCTCCAGTTCTCGGCGTAATGTGTTCTTTGGTCTTCCTCTTTTCCTTTGACCTTCAGGATTCCATGTGAGGGCTTGTCTTGTGACGCAGTTGGATGCTTTCCTCAATGTGTGTTCTATCCACTTCCAGCGCTTCTTCCTGATTTCTTCCTCCACTGGGATCTGGTTTGTTCTCTCCCACAGTACGTTGTTGTTAATAGTGTCCGGCCAATGGATCTGAAGTATTTTGCGTAGACAATTGTTAATAAACACCTGTATTTTCTGGATGATGGCTTTTGTAGTTCTCCAGGTTTCTGCCCCATACAGTAGAACTGTCTTGACATTTGTATTGAAATTACTGACCTTGGTGTTGGTTGACAGTTGCTTTAAGTTCCAGTAAATGACCTACTTATTCCTAATAATCTAGTTACTCAATTATTGTATATAAAAATGACAAATGATGATCATTCGAAAAACTAGTCTCAATTTCAACAAGGTTCTTTCTTTCTTTCTTTTTTTTTAAATTAGAATGTAGTCAATACCATTGTACAATATCCACGTATTGCGGACCAATTGAGTGAATCACTTGGTAATTTAATGATACTATGGGAGAGTCTACGTAAATTAATACGGGAAAGAGGTGATTATATGGTTCAGTTACATAGGGGTATGTTAATTTTGTATCTGGTTGCATTATATATTAGTTAATTCTTGAACCTGGCTGTATCGTTTAATTGAATAATATCCCTTTTCATTCCTTCTAATTAACACTCAATTCTGAATGCAATGAAGTCTGTTTCTTTTGAGGTAATATGTGTAAAATCGAATACGCTATGTTTTAAGAAAGAAATATTGTTTGTTATAGAATATATTCTTCAATTAGTCGGAATTACACATTCGAATGTCATAGAGCATAATAAATATCTAATTCGCAAAACATTTTCAAAAAGCATCTAAATACAAAATGCAGATCAATTTTTATCAACGCCTAGCCCAAATATACCGAAAACACTTGGTCACAATGTGATAATCAGAAGTTTAGTTAAAAAGTTTCAAAGATGATTTCATTTCACAATTATGGTCAGAATTACTCATTTTTGTTTGGTTTGTTTCTATTCACATAGATACATAACTTTCTTTAAATAATAATAAAGAACTTCACTGGTTACTTACTTACTTACTTACTTACTTACTTACTTACTTACTTACTTACTTACTTACTTACTTACTTACTTACTTACTTACTTACTTACTTACTTACTTACTTACTTACTTACTTACTTACTTACTTACTTACTTACTTACTTACTTACTTACTTACTTACTTACTTACTTACTTACTTACTTACTTACTTACTTACTTACTTACTTACTTACTTACTTACTTACTTACTTACTTACTTACTTACTTACTTACTTACTTACTTACTTACTTACTTACTTACTTACTTACTTACTTACTTACTTACTTACTTACTTACTTACTTACTTACTTACTTACTTACTTACTTACTTACTTACTTACTTACTTACTTACTTGCTTACTTACTTACTTACTTACTTACTTACTTACTTACTTACTTACTTACTTACTTACTTACTTGCTTACTTACTTACTTACTTACTTACTTACTTACTTACTTACTTACTTACTTACTTACTTACTTACTTACTTACTTACGCCTGTTACTCCTAATGGAGCATAGGCCACCGACCAGCATTCTCCAACCCACTCTGTGCTCCGCTTTCTTTTCTAGCTCCAACCAATTCTTGTTCATTTGGTCTTCCTCTTTTCCTTTGGCCTTCAGGATTCCATGTGAGGGCTTGTCTTGTGACACAGTTGTGTGCTTTCCTCAATGTGTGTTCTATCCACTTCCAGCGATTCTTCCTAATTTCTTACTCCGCTGGAATCTGAATTGTTCTTTACCACAGTAGGTTCTTGCTAATCGTGTCTGGCCCATGGATAAGACGTATTTTGCGTAGACAACTGTTAATCAACACCTGTATCTTCTGGATGATGGCTTTCGTAGTTCTCCAGGTTTCTGCCCCATGCAGTAGAACTGTCTTGACATTTCTAATGAAAATATTGACTTTGGTGTTGATTGACAGACAGTTGTTTTGAGTTGCAGATGTTCTTCAGTTGTAAATATGTTGCTCTTGCTTTACCGATCCGTGACTTCACTGATTCATTAACAATATTTAAATAGTAAACTATTCATTCATGTAAATTTAAAGTTAGTTATGATTTTCTAGTATAAAACTATTTTCACTGTTTATAAACTTATTTTATTACATGAATACGATTGAACTAATGGAATATAGACATTAAGATCTAATATGTGTGAAAATTAACTTGTCCTGGATTCCACTACTAGCCACTATTCCATCATTGCTTACAAATAGCTTGTGAATTAAGGTAATATCGAGGCAATACGCACAGTATGCACATATGCCAATAACAAACTGATCAATTACAGTCTTAAACCTTAATGGGAAGATACAAGCCAAACAATACCAAGTGAATTCAAATTCACTACATTGCACAAGTAAGTGGATATCAAGACTCGGTAACTAAGTAGATAACGTGATGGTGTTTGAAGCGAATGATACTGCGTTCGAGTCCCTTCTAGGATGAACATCAACTCTGACATACAGGTACATCCAACTGACAAGTCCCAAATAGAATGAAACACGCGTCAAACTGGATTCCACTTCTAACCACTATCCATCTTTGCTTACAAATAGCTTGTGAATTAAGGTAATATCGAGGCAATACGCACAGTATGCACATATACCAATAACAAACTGATCAATTACAGTCTTAAACCTTAATGGGAAGATACAAGCCAAACAATATCAAGTGAACTAACTTGTTTATAGTTTGTACTAATGCCTTAGTAGTAATACAAATAATTTACCGATTTTCATAATCAATCATTAAAAAAAAAAGTTATACTAACGATCAATATTGTTCTGGATCCTTCAGCATTCTTTACTTGAATGTTCTGTAAGATTTTTTTGATGCGATAATGAGCATGAGCATTTCAACAAAGATAGAGTAAGTTTAAACGAAATACATAAAATGATTAGAATTATAACTATGTAATACGTTATGCATGAATAGTCAACTGAAGTGTACTCTATTAGTGAAAAAGAGGTGAGATAAATCAATGTAACAATCAAACTAATCAGAAATGTTATAATACACTAATTGAATTTCTGATGTTTCTCTTGACTAATTTGTTTCTATGGAGAATTTATGACCAAATGAAAATAAGAACAACAAAAAAAGTTAAATTGTACAATAGTAATACAGTACGATATATAGACAGTCCTAGAAATTTAAATCATGGAAGTGATACTTATAAACAAGAGTTTGGAGAGATACGGATACACTTGTTTCAAGTTTATTTTAAATACAACAAAGTCTTATCTGTTACATGATTAATTAAATAGATTGAAAAAGTGCTTCTATTTGAGCATTTTCCCAATCACTTAGGGAAATTTGCGCCTACTTGTTAACATTGACTGGGTTGATGTTTCCTCTTCATCATCATACAATTTGATTTGTGGAAACAATGATAAACAATGATACTTCTGAAAACAATTGTGTTTTCATTTATTATCAGAATGAGTTTTGTAGAGATTTTAGTAAATTTCACAGGTTGAAATCATGAGTCAGTTGAAGCTAGACCACCATTGAAAACCTGGAAGCACTGGACGGTCGTTTCGTACTAGTATGAGACTCCTCGTGGATGCGCACTGCTGAGGAGTCCCATACTAGGACGAAACGGCCATCCAGTGCTTCCAGGTTTTCAATGGTGGTCTAGCTTCAACTGACTCATGATTTTCATTTATTGTTAGTTCTTTTTTTTACCCGTTTAGCTCTAACAGAATCTATTTGTTACAATTATCACTAGATTGCTTAACACGGCACAAATTATGATTTGCAGATCACTTATACAAAAAAGCATTTGTTACATTGCACTTCCATGTTCAAGTTCATTTCAATAGCAAAGTGTATAAAGATAGAACTATGATGAGATCACTGTTGAATCCACTTCTGGTGAATCATTTTATGATTAAATTTGAGAGAACATTCAATTAATTTTTACGAATCAAACTCTGTTTTCCATATTTAAAACGAAAATTTACTCGTCTGACTGTCCTAATTTGTTCTACGTGTTCACCTCCTACTCTAAATTAAGATAAATTATCAATAGTCAGTGTTAACTTCTTAAAAAATTATAACAACTAATTCCAGTTTAATTTAGCTTATTCTAGACTAAACACATTTCAGTTTCACTTTCAGTTTGCGAAAAACAGTTGGCTCGATGGCCTATGTTAGTCCTGGCAATGGTGGTCTCTCAGTTGATCCAACTTTCTTTTGAAAGAGTCGACGGATGGAGCCTCAACCACGTGCTGAGGTAGTGAATTCCACTCGTTGATGATTCGATGGGAAAGTCGATAGTCAGCTGACAAGTAATTTGTTCTCGGCTTATGAACTTTTTTGGAGTGTCCTCGTAAATTCTCTGTTTTGGAAGGCAAGAAAGATGAGGGCATATTAGATGCAAATTTGGCACTAAGCAATTTGTAGACTGTAATCAAGTTGCCTCTAGTTCTGCGATATGACAACGGGAAAAGGTTCAGCTTGGCCAGTCGAGATTCATACGGAAGCTTCGCTATTCCGGGAATCAGCTTAGTCGCCGTTCTCTGAACCTTTTCCAGAAGCTCACTGTCTTTTTTTAAGCAGGGGCTAGCCGCTTGTATGCAGTACTCAAGTTTAGGACGAACGAACACTGTATACAAAGTCAAAAACGTTTTAGCGTCGACGTGACTAAAAGCTCTACGTATTGACCATAAGGTTCTAAAACCTTTGGCGGTTATTGCACGGTAGTGTGCAGTAGTCTTTAAGTTTTGAATAACGATAACTCCTAAGTCATTATATGTCTGGACGACAGGTTGCTCAGTGTTATTCATCTTGTATGTATCTGTGCCTTGATGACCGATATGCATCACAACACACTTGGAAGTATTTATCGGCAACTGCCATGTTTGAGACCATTCAGATAATTTCTTCAGGTCATTTTGAAGTTCTAAGCTATCACTCTTATATCGTATCGTTTTCCATATCTTGACATCGTCAGCATATAGCAAGACCGATGATGATAGGAGACGAGGAAGGTCATTTACATACAAGAGGAATAGCACTGGCCCCAAAACTGTACCCTGGGGCACTCCACCAAGCACAGTTTTCCAGCTAGATAACTTTGAGTTCACCCTTACTCTTTGTTGACGCCCAACTAAGAAGTCTTTTATCCACATCAATAAATTGCCTCCAATCCCGACTTTTCTTAACTTGTATAACAGCCGGTTGTGCGGAACTTTGTCAAAAGCTTTACTGAAATCAATGAAGGCGACGTCTACAGGTAGCTTTTGGTCCTTAAGAGCGCACCAGCTTTCACGAGCCACTAATAAGTTAGGCAAGAATGACCTATTCTGAAGCCGTGCTGCTTCTCCGAAAGGATCCGGTTTTTATCGTGATACTTAGAAAGCTCCTTCCAAATAATTTTTTCTAAGATTTTAACAACCACATTAGTTAGCCTAACGGGGCGGTAATTCTCAGGTTTGTGTTTCGTACCTGTTTTGAAGACAGGACTTACTATGGCGTTTTTTCAGTCTTTTGGTAAACGACCCTGCGTAACGGATAGCTTAAAGCATGTACTTAAAGGGCTTGCAACGAAGTTAGATAATTCCTTCACTAGCCTAGGATGTAATTCATCGGGCCCCGTGGATTTGCCTATATATATATATATATATATATATATATATATATATATGCTGCTAAAAAGTCGCTGACCATAAATCATCTCTGAATAGAAATTTGATTAAACTAAATAACTTGCTGGATGATATGAATCAAACATGCTTCAGCATGCATAAAATGAGGATAAATAAATACATTAACTGTCAGCATTGGGTTGTGGAGATTGTTGAATCGATCAATGTCAGATCACCACTGAAAACCTGGAAATACTGGACCGCCGTTTGGTCCCATTACAGGAGTACTTTGAAGTGAGGACCTATGACCCGCTGGAAACAACCATTCACTATTTACAGGTTTTTAAGGGTGGTCTAGCATTGATCAGTCCATGATTTCAATGCTATTGTCTTGACCAAGCTAAATTAAATAAAATAAAATATGAAGTGATGTTAAGGTTTATTTATTCATCCCTAATTGCTATTAGACTGCTAATTGCACTCCATCTTCCATACTTATAATGTCTAGGTATTCAATAATTTTGATGTTTGATTATAGTTTCTTGAAAATGCTTGAACCAAATTGTCGATCGAAACTTTGGATTTACCCATAGTTTAATCACTGAAAGTTTTATAAATCTAATTCTCTTCCATTAAATCCCCATGTACTTTTAAAGAGCAACTTTGAACTTACATCCGGACTCATATCACTGTACGTTATGAAGTAATAAGACTCACTACTAACACTTGAATATATACAGCAAAATATGTTTAAGCCAACCTATTTATTGTGCAAACTAGAGATTCTCAGATAGTGTTTAAAAACAAAGGGAGATTTCCAAGTGATTAAGTATTTATGAATCAACTAACCTTGGGAACGCAAACTTCTAAATCCATAAATAAGTAATATAACAGCCAGCGTAAGGCATCTATATGTTGTGGTTTTATCGGAGCATATTTTTTAAATTACTTACGCCTGTTACACCTCTCAAAGGAGCGTCAGTCGCCCACCAACACTACCCACCGAAATCTGTACTGTGAAATCCTTTCCAGTTGTTCCCATTTGCTATTTATCCTTTCCATGTCTGCTTACAATTCTTGACCAGTGTGTTCTTCGACCTTCCTGTTTTTTGCTTCCGATAGCGCTTGCCTCGTGATGCAGTTTGTTGATTCCCTCAATGTATATCCTGTCTACCTCCAACGTCGTTTTCTAATTTCCTCGTTCGTTTCTCCCAAAGTAGGCTATTACTAGTGGTATTCGGTGAACGAACACTGGGCATATTGCGTAGACAATTGTTTAAGAACACATGTATCTTGTTGATGATGGTTGTGGTAGTTCTTTAAGTTTGAGCTCCGTACAGTAGAACTGTCTTGACATTTAATTTGTTTAATCTGGTTGGTGTCTTTTAGCGAGATTTTTTTCTACGGAATGGGGTTGACGACCTCACGCCCAACCCTCCTTCTTTACTCGGGCTTGTGATCGACGGTAACTCTGAAAGAGCTACAAGCGGAGTTGGATTTTTTATTTAGTAAATTCTAAATAAGAGCAGCAAGATCATGTGAATCAAATAAATATGTTACACTTTAAATGACTTGATTCATTTAGTTCTTCCAAATTTCAACAATCTAATTAACAATCATTTCGAGTTATGTATTGGATACTCACAATTGATTGATCACTGGGTGGTGATCAATCTCATGCTTGTCTAGTCCTTATTAGTGCAGATCGAATGCTATCGATCATGTTGCAATGTGGCCACCAGTCTAGGTGACTTGACACTGCGGGCACTTCGTATTGAGATTTAGATGGTGGTTGGAGGTAGTCAACAGGAAACCCTGGACCCGGGTTTCGTGCTACTTGGCACTCGTCAGCAAGGTGTACCTGTAATCTTGAGGGAACTGGTACTCCCTGGCGGATTCGATCTCGTGTCACCGAGCTTCACAGTCAGAGACGTTATCACTGAGCTATCCGAGCCGTGACTGACCTCCTGTAGGACTGAGATGTAATCACAATTGATTGATCAATGTCACGACAGGGAGCACTAGTTCCCTCAAGATTATAGGTACACCTTGCTGACGAGTGCCAAGTAGCACGAAACCCGGGTCCAGGGTTTCCTGATGACTACCTCCAACCACCATCTAAATTAGATACTCAATTTATTTCACTTCACGTATTACGTAATCGCTTATTAAATATTACCCTACTAGCATTTAATCCAATTGTAATTATTCTCAAATTTCTATTCGTTCAACAGCCTCATACGAGCCTTCTTTCAAACTGTGACAAAAAAGCTGTATGTTGAAATAGAACTAGTTGTTCACTTAATTTGTCTCTCACTTAAACATAGCCACTTGGTTGATTGTTTGAGCAACAATCATTGGGAGACTAGTAAATGATAAAAATAGAAGGCAAGAGAATGTGGTGAAGTAAAATACAATGAGATACTGGGAGTATATTTAGCTGGTGTAACCTTTATAGTGGATCAAACAAGAACTACAGATATGATTTTCTGTATATATGTATTAGGTTTTTAGAATTGATCAGGACGAATTCCATCGTACAATGGAGACATTATCATGGACATTTCACTAGATTACTCATGACCAAATGCAACAGCTATAAAGTGTGCTTATATGGTAATAGACTATTCACGAAATCTAGTTTCATTCAGATTTTACTTTACGCATAAATTTAGCCTAATTCGAATTCTTATTTGATAGTTAAGTTCATAAGTCAATTGAAGCTAGGCCATCATGAAAAACCTGGAAGCACTGAATGGACAGTTCATCCTAGTATGGGAGTCCTCAGCAGTGCAAGTCCACGATCCTGTCTCGCAAGATTCGAACCCAGAATCTATTGGACCGTTGGATGCCAGCTCAGTGGTCTAGAGGTTGAGCGTCCGCGCGCAAGACCGATAGGTCCTTGGCTTGAATCTCACGAGCGGGATTATGGATGCTCACTGCCGAGGATTCTCACACTAGGACGAAGCGGCCGTCCAGTGCTCCCAGGTTTTCCACGATGGTCTATTCTATTTTAAAATTAGTAATTTTATGATAATTATTATTATCAGAAATAAATCAAGTTGCTTTGTGAGTCGAGTTGTATTTTTTTTTCTAAAATACTTTTTATCGAAGAAAATGTTCATGATAGAAGAAGAGAGCTCTACCAAAACTGATTCAATGCAACATTACAATAACAACAAAAAATTGACTTCAAACTTAATGTTACACATTTACAAGCATTTTTGAATGAAAATTTCTAATGATTGTCATTCTGAACTTTATTCGATTAGTCTGTGACAAAAAAAAGAGGGGCTTTGAATGTTCGATTCGAAAATGTATATTTCTTTGGCTAAAAGTTAATCAAATTTCAGTTGCTAAGCAGTGAAATCTAAAAAAAAAATAGAAGAAAACGTATCATTCATTCGGTATTGTTTGACTTGTATCTTCCCATTGGGGTTTTAGACTGCAATTAATCAGTCTGTTATTGGCATATGTGCATACTGTGCGTATTGCCTCGATATTGCCTTAATTTAAAAGCTTTATAAGCAAAGATGGAATAGTGGCTAGCAGTGGAATCCAGAAGGTGCGCCAATAAGAGACTGATCAATTTCAGTGCTAAACATCAATGGGAAGATTGAAGTAAAACACTACCAAATGAATTCAAATTCACTCCATTGCACAAGTAAGTGGCTATCAGGACTCAGTAGCTGAATGGATAACGCGATGGCGTTTGAAGCGAACGGTACTGAGTCCCAGAGTGAACATCAACTCTCTGATATGTAGGTACATCCAGCTGACGACGAGCCTCCGAATAGGACGAGACGCGCGTCAAACTGAATTCCACTGCTAGCCACTATTCCATCTTTGCTTAAAATGTATTATCGCTAACCAAAAGACAATTGATATCTATATATGATTAGACTCATGCTGAATCTTATATCACTCTGATCATTACCAATGTAATATTCTTTCTCCTCTTTTTTTTCTTTAACAACTAGCGATTATATTTGAAGATGGATACAACGAATTAAATCGTTGGTTAGATAAATTTTTTATAGAATTTTTATCTTTTAAATCATTTGATCAATTAAAACCATTCGAAGAACATGCTGAACAAGATCCATCAATAATGATGGAAAGTTTCATTGAACAATTCACATCAGAATATAATCAGAATATGAAAATGATTGAAGGAACAACAGAATCATCAAGTAACATTATGGAATATCTTATACACAATAAATTTATGAATGAAAATTGGACCAATAAAGCTAATATACCAGGTTGTACTAGTATGAATGAGGTATCTTTTTATTTGAACAAAATGACCGAATATTTAATCAATATTGATGTAAAGAAAAAACTTCTAGTGGAACTTTATGTAAGATGTAATTTTTTGTTTGTTTGTATTTTTCAGTGTTCATAAATATGTTTTTTATAAATAGCCCTTGTTTGTAGGCCTTAGATACAAGTAATCGCCAACTTACGTCACGTATGGCGAAGGCGAGATATCCGTCTATCAATTAAGGGACGAGTGTATTGCGTGGCAGTTCACTCTGTTTTACTTTACGGCTGCGAAACATGGCCATTAAGAGTGAAAGACACCCGTAAGCTACTAGTAATTTACGACAGATACCTTAGAAATATTGCTGGCATCTGTTGGGATCACCGGGTATGTAATAGTGAGTTTACACTCAGAGTATTAGGGAATGATGGTAAATCAGTTGATGAGGTTGTGAATCTTCATCGACTGAGATGGTTGGGCCACGTGTTACGTATGCCTGAACACCGATTACCACGACGTCCAATACTAACTGGTGTTCGGGATGGTTGGAAGAAAGTTAGGAGCGGCCAAATCAAAATGTGGCATCAGTGCTTGAAGTCACTAACTTGTAGTCTGAATCATGTTGGTAGATGCAGACTACTTGGTTGGAGTCCGCGTGACTGTCGTAACCAATGGTTGGAGACTCTTGGTGACATGGCTCAGAATCGATGGATCACAATGGCGTCGGTGTATACACTCTCCGTCTTCCTTTAAACCATGAGATTAAAGTCGTTCCATATCTTTCTTTCTACGAACTAATTCTTTCTTCCTGTACTATATCCTTATTGCAATCTTTCTTTTATATATCACTACCACCTCTGAACTAACAACTTTTATGAATCCGGTGTCCATCTTGTTGTGTTAATGAGGTATGGCAACTTAGACCGATGCATATATGTGCCTGGTCATACGTTATAGCTGACTAACTGACTGATTCCTTCGTGTTAAGCGTTTATGAAAATGTATTATCTGATAACAGCATAGTATGTATTAATTTAGACTAATAAGATTTAGAATTACTTAACATTAGCACGCTACATTTCCAATTTTCTGTCAATCTAATATGTCATAGATATTGGATAAACTTTGTGATGGTAAGTGGTGTGACATAAGGAAAATGGTAATGGTTTTAAAGGTTGTAAATGAGAACACTTATTGTATTTTGTAAGTGTTTGCACTAAATAATAGTTTACTTAGAAAATCTATCAAAAGATCAGAATTCGCACTCATATTTTCAAGATAAGTTTTAGTCTACAATTTATGCAAGACAGTAACTACTCAGTAACTTAATATTATTTTTGTCATTGAAGAAACCTTAGTTTCCTTATATGTTGGGGATGAAAATTTCTAAAATATTTCTATTCGTAAACAAAATGTATTTTGTTGTTTATCATTGAACATTTCAATGATTCTAGTTGAATAATGTCAGTTACATCAGGGAATAGTTTTTAGTTACGTAAAGTATTTAAACAGTCCTACAACTGTCCAATGTTTCATAACATAGTTGATCAGCTGTACGTCTACTTGAAATTTGCGCTGATGATGTCATTCAAAAGAACGATGAAAGCTCTAATGCCAAACCATCTAGCTTAGAGAACAAAACTGTACAGTCGCTTATTTCATGGATATTTCAATTTTATGGAAGTTCTCCAAATATGATAGTGAAGTGATTCATTGAAAAACAATTAGGATAGGATTCATATACCTTTAATCGTGATAAGTGAATTGTGAGTATTTCATTCATAACTGAATAACTAAACTGTAATTTATTTGCGATATCACGTTCGTTGTCAGTAACCATTTTGATGAGATAATAGCAACTTTTAATATTAAACTAGACATTATAGTATACCATTTAATCATCGATTATTCTATTGACAAATATACCTTTGAATGATTCTCATTTTCTTATATACGATTCACTGGAAACAATGTTTACCTATACGATATTAGCAATAACTAGTAGTAAAAATTAATGAATGGAAAATAACAATTAATGTAATGATGTTTGGCTTGTATCTTTCCATCGATGACTCAGTAGCTGAGTGCATAACACGATGGCGTTTACAGCGAATGGTACTGAGTTCGAGTTCCACAGTGAACATCAACACCTCTGAGATGTAAATACATCCAACTGACGACGAGTCCGAAATAGGACGAAACGCGCATCAAACTGAATTCCACTGTTAGCCATTATTCCATCATTGCTTAATAATACATATTGTTACAGATGAATGAAATAAACAGATTCTATCATCATTCTTGTTTTTTAATGGTAAACCAATTTCTTATTTCCCTCCCCATCCCCCCCCCAAAAAAATGTTACGAATGATCATAATTTTATGAAAAAAAAATCAAACGTTTTTATCGTTTTGTTATTTCACCCTTTGAAATTGATTTCCACAACAACAACAACAACATTACCTCCTTTTTTTGTAGTCATGCTTTCATCTTGTTTCCCTTTGGAAAATTATGTTATTAGATGATACATCATACAACGAATCAATGTACAACATATTTATTAGTCAATATTCAATTGTTATTTATTTCGTTTCACTTTTTGTTTTAAAATGGATTTTAATTTCCTGTTCAATGTTAAAGATGTTGATATTACTTACTATGGAATACAAGTACATGGCTAAGTATAGATATATGGGTTGATGTATTCAATCAACATTATGAAAGGAACTATAGTGATTAGAAGACCTTTTATTATATGAAATATGTCAGTCATTTGAAAAAAAAACGAAGATAAACATGTAATCTTCTTTGAACTAATTCCTGAAGGTATTCGAACAACAACAATAATAATGTTCATTATCACATTGGTCTTACCATACATCTGTGTTACTATACACAATTCAAACAGTATAACTTTCTTTCGATAGAACAATGAGAAGATGGAGATGATCTAAAAACATTGTGATGTAATCACAATCGATTGATCACTGGGTGGTGATCAATCTCATGCTTGTCTTGTCCTTATTAGTGCAGATCGAATGCTATCGATCATGTTGCAATGTGGCCACCAGTCTAGGTGACTCGACACTACGGGCACTATGTATTGAGATTAGATGTTGGTTGGAGGTAGTCAACAGAAAACCCTGGACCCGGGTTTCGTGCTACTTGGCACTCGTCAGCAAGGTGTACCTGTAATCTTGAGGGAACTGGTGCTCCCTGGCGAATTCGATCTCGTGTCACCCAGCTTCACAGTCAGAGACGTTACCACTGAGCTATCCGAGCCGTGACTGACCTCCTGTAGGACTGAGATTTAATCACAATTGATTGATTGATTGTCAGTCATTTAAAACAAAACGAAGATAAACATGTAATTTTCTTTGAACTAATTCCTGAAGGTATTCGAACAACAACAATAATAATGTTCATTATCAAATTGGTCTTATCATACATCTGTGTTATTATACACAATTCAAACAGTATAACTTTCTTTCGATAGAACAATGAGAAGATGGAGATGATCTAAAAACATTGTGATGTAATCACAATTGATTGATCACTGGGTGGTGATCAATCTCATGCTTGTCTAGTCCTTATTATTAGTGCAGATCGAATGCTATCGATCATGTTGCAATGTGGCCACCAGTCTAGGTGACTCCACACTGCGGGCACTATGTATTGAGATTAGATGTTGTTTGGAGGTAGTCAACAGGAAACCCTGGACTCGGGTTTCGTGCTACTTGGCACTCGTCAGCAAGGTGTACCTGTAATCTTGAGGGAACTGGTGCTCCCTGGCGGATTCGATCTCGTGTCACCCAGCTTCACAGTCAGAGACGTTACCACTGAGCTATCCGAGCCGTGACTGACCTCCTGTAGGACTGAGATTTAATCACAATTGATTGATTGATTGTCAGTCATTTGAAAAAAAACGAAGATAAACATGTAATTTTCTTTGAACTAATTCCTGAAAGTATTCGAACAACAACAATAATAATGTTCATTATCAAATTGGTCTTATCATACATCTGTGTTACTATACACAATTCAAACAGTATAACTTTCTTTCGATAGAACAATGAGAAGATGGAGGTGATCCAAAAACATTGTGATGTATTTGCGTGATACATTTCAAACAATCTGGTCACACACACACACACACTTTTCAGATCAACTCCATCTTCTCATTGTTCTATCGAAATTTATGAAAGGGACTTACTTACTTGAAATAACTTTCTTTGTTAAAATTTCATGAAAACATTCGAGTTTATTACGAAGCTAATGACTACAAAATACAAGCTGAACTATTATAGTTGTTATTATGACTTCTTTTGAATGTTTCCTCTAAACAAAAGAGAAAGGAGCAATACTAGAATTTCTATATTATATGTTAAGTTTATTTAGTTTTTTTCTTAAATGAATTAATGGGTCTTATATGTTTTTCTGAGTGGAACGGTTGTCTATAGCATAAATTATCAGAATGGGTTTTGTGGATATTTATAGTAATATCAATGGTTAAGATCATGATTCAGTTGAATCTAGATTACAGTGAGAAAGCTTGAAGCACTGGAAGGCCGTTTTGTCCTATTGTGGGACTCCTCAGTAGTGCGCATCCAGGATCCCGCACCCCCTGGGAGATTCGAACCCAGGACCTATCAGTCTCGTACCAGCCGCTTAACCAACTAAACCACTGAGCCGGCCAGCATCCAACAGTGTTAATGTCTAACTTCAACCAATCCACGAAGTTGCGCCACCATACACCATTGTCTTCAGTGAGTTGATATCGCACAACAGACCTAGTTGAACTCCACTGGTAACGACTTCTCACTAGAACTGCAGGAGTAACTTCTGAAGTCAGTCACTAGTGAACAGATGATTATTATCAGAATGGGTTTTGTGGATATTTATAGTAATTTCAACAGTTCAGATCATGAATCGTGGGTTCGAATCTCGTGGGGTGCGGGATCGTGGATGCGCACTACGGAGGAGTCTCATACTAGTACGAAACGGCCGTTCAGTGCTTTCAGGTTTTCCATGGTGGTCTAGCTTCAATTGACTCATGATTTCAATCTGTGAGATTATATAAATCATAAAATTTAACAATTGGTGATCATTAAACGAGGTTCATTTCATTCAACATATCAAATTGTATAGTGAAACGTGTTGCAGTAAATTGGATAATGATTTCAGTAACTGAACTGTGTAAAGCCAGACACATCCAACATTTAAGTGTCGCTGCCAAAACAATTCAACTACATCATTAAAATGAAATTGATAATGAAATTGTTTGCTGAAAACAATAAAATCAACAGTTTGTTTGTAGTAGTACTTCTGATGAGGGTATAATCCACATTGAAATACTCTAAGTACATTATAATGATCCATAAACAATGTATTTCATAAATGTTACTCTATCATTAGTTCCATTAATATTCATAATTAAAATGAAAGAAAACTCATCATACTATGCATAATATTTTAAGTGATATCGATGAAAGGAAGAGTAAGGCAAACGTTCTCATAGAATATACAATCAAATGACAGTTTTTCATGTATCCTAATCGATAATTCTCAGTAGGTGGATGCGCACTGTCACTGAGGTGTCCAACAATAGGACGACACGGCCGTCCAGTGCTTCCAGAATTCCAACGGTGATCTAACATCAGTCGGTTAATGATCTCAATCAAAAACTAAATAATCTCTACAACCCCTATAGTCTTTTAAAATAATTTTTAAGTTTAAAAGTTAACATTTCAAATAAATATGTTTCACTATTTCATAAATAAAAACTATTGATGGATTAAATAAGTTCTGACGTCAACATCTGGAGGGAAGCACAGGATACAGTGGACATGTAGGATGCAGCTGGACAATTTAGACTTCGCAAATGATCTGGCTATTCTATCGCGAACGCAACAACAAATGCAGGAGAAAATGAAGAGTTCAGCAGCAGTCTCAGGAGCAGTAGGTCTCAATATACACAAAGGGAAAAGCAAGATTCTCCGATACAACACAGAATGCACCAATCCAATCACAATTGACGGAGAAGATTTGGAAGATGAAAAAAACCTCTACATATCTGGGCAGCATCATTGATGAACACGGTGGATCTGATACAGATGTAAAGGCGCGGATCAGCAAAGCAAGAATAGCAAATCTATATCTGAAGAACATCTGGAACTCAAAGCAACTGTCAACCAACACCAAAGTCAACATTTTCAATACAAATGTCAAGACAGTTCTACTGTATGGGGCAGAAACCTGGAGAACTATGAAAGCCATCATCCAGAAGATACAAGTGTTTATTAATAGTTGTCTACGTAAAATACTCCGAATCCGTTGACCTGACACTATTAGCAACAACCAACTGTGGGAAAGAACAAACCAGATGCCAGCGGATAAAGAAATCAGAAAGAAGCACTGAGAGTGGATAGGACACACATTGAGGAAAGCACCCAACTGTGTCACAAGACAAGCCCTCACATGGAATCCTCAAGGCCAAAGGAAAAGAGGAAGACCAAAGAACACATTACGCCGAGAACTGGAGATAGACATGAGAGAAATGAACAAGAATTGGATGGAATTAGAAAATAAGGCGGAGGACAGAGTGGGTTGGAGAATGCTGGTCGGCGGCCTATGCTCCATCAAAAGTAAAAGGCAGAAGTAAGCAGGTAAATAAATAAGTTCTAACGATTTAGGATGAATTTCTTTAAACTTCGATGAAATAAAATAAAATATTCGTAAGTTTTTGTCAGAGGTAATATGTGTAACGAATATAAAACACTTAATCATCAATTCATTGACCTATCTGTTATCTACATATTTCTCTACCGATACTGACATCATGAACATTGACAATAAAAAAAAATCCGTCTTGTACACAGTAAGATGTTAAGTCTTTTTCGAATAGACTTCATCACTCACGTTTATTCTGTTTGAAGTGTATCTTGATCATATAGTTTAAAAACAGTTATGTTGATTGCCTAGATGTCCTTGAAGGAAAAAGTAATAGAGTATTGATTTTTCATCAAACCAACATTTTGATCGATTGTACTGAATGACAAGAGTATGAATATTGAATTACAAGCCATTATTTTCAACACTTTTGATGATATTGAAAGTATCCTACGTTTTCTTATAAACATTTTTTGATTTTCTAAATAGTTGCTTAAATCAATGTTCATGATTCACTTTTGATTTGTTGTATTAGTTTTCACATTCATATCACATTTTAATAGATCATGTTTACTGGTATACTAAATAACCGCAATTCCTTCATCAGTCAAATCCTGGTACAAATAAATAGTGCATATGGGCTTCAGTATCCTGAGGGAACAAATGGCGTATGAACCAATTGTTGATCACCGGCTACCATGGGACTGCATCTCCTTACGTTGATCTACTGCCTTGTAGATTAGACCTTCAGGTCAAAGGCTTGAGGAGTGGCCCCCTAAGAAAACCACCTGCTTCAGTTTGGGCACCCGGGCAGTATCACAACCCCTCACACATATCGATTGAGATTTGTGTGGCGCATATGTTTGGTGCCTCATTGTACCAATATCTATGTGTTAAAATAAATAAATAAACAAATAAGTGAATATGAAGTTTGATTCATAAAAGAAAATGTAGTAAATCGACATTTATGTACATCACATTTATGGGAAAAGTCAGTTATTGTTTGTTCTACGCTTCACTTACATCTTTTCCACGCTTTACACACTTTGAATGAACACAGTAGGATTGTTATTAGCATTGTAATGACTAAGATTATGGTAATTCTCAAATACTCCTTGCTTAATGGTTTCTACACTCCTTATGAAATTAATAACCATATCAATTTACTATGGAAGGATATCTTGATCTGAATAGTTTTCATCCATATGTGTACTCTTTTGTATTGCAAAGTTTTTTTAAATGTGCTGGTTGCCATGCAACTATTTCATGCTTTCGCTATATCTTCATATATTTTTTAAGTATCATATATTGTGTGAGTAAATGTCATCAGTGTTGTGTATCGTAATGTTTCATTCAGATCCTACTAATTGATATACGACACTGTTTTGCACAATACTGATACATATATTACTTATATCGGGAATTACAGACTGTTTCAATAAAATCTGAATACCATATAGTATATCGTCAATTTGCAAAATATTAATGCATCATATCAAACTGGACTGTTTCCCGTTGCAAACACCAATCCATTGTCTCCCATTCCATTGTGTTCTCGCTCTTCTTTTCTTGGTCTTCCTCTCATCTTCTGCTGCCAGACATTACGTTCCTGACTCGCATAATATACTACTTATATCAATATAAGTAGCACACTCCATAATATAACCACAGTTATTAAAATTGTCACTATAGGTTTAGGAGAATTGAATGTCATTAAAGTTCTCAATTTGCTTTTTATCATGAAATTCTATTTTGAATACTGAATAAATGAATACTTCATGAATAATACTTCAATTCGTTCGGAAATGATGGTGGATAGGGCTGAACTGCAACTAAGAGGTGAGGGATTACTTATAAGAAATCCATTTCAATGATCATGTCTATAGGTCTATCAATGAGCTTACTTAACCTCTAAACGATTAAGTGGAATTTCAATCGTTCACATATTTAAGCTCATTCATACGATTGTAAGATACAAACAACGGTTTCTATCTTCTAATGTAAATTAAGTCCATCAGTCTGAACTTTCTACTCAGGTACTTTGAGAGGTAAATGTGTGAATCCATATAAGAATTAAATCAATCATTCTCTATTAAATTAATTTTAAATAATCTTAGTTTAATGATTTACCCAATTTGTATTACTTTCAGGAACATTCCAAGATCCTATCAAATCTTGATAACCAAAATCAGAATACTGAAGTAGAGTTAAAAATGAAGAGTTTAATCAAGAAATTTTGGAAAATTCAAATATTTGTTTATGAACATACTGAAGAACTGAAAGCACAAAAACACATTTATCAACTTTATAGGTAAGTTTCGCTATCATCATCATGAAACAATTTATAAATGATCAGAAAGACGTTTTGTGGAGATTATAGTGATTTAATAGTTGAACCGATGAGTCAATTAAAGCTAGATCATCATGCTAAACCTGTTGGGAGATAGTAACTCACTAAAGACAATGGTGGATGGTGGCTCATTTCGTTGGATTGGTTGAAGTTAGACATTGATACTATTGGATGCTGACTATGTGGTATAGAGCTTAAGCGTTCGTGCACAAAATTGATTGGTGCTGGGTTCAAATCTCACAAGCGGGATCGTGAATGCGAACTAGTGGAATGAAACAATTGTCCAGTGCTTCCACGTTTTTCATGATGATCTAGCTTTAATCGATTCATAACTATTAAATTTATACCAGTTGAAATCATGAGCCAATTGAAGCTAGACCACCATTGAAAACCTGGAAGCACTGGACGGCCGTCTCGTCCTAGTGCGGGACTCCTCAGCAGTGCGCATCCACGAACCCGCCCCCCCGCGGGATTCGAACCCAGGACCTACTGGCTTCGCGCGCGAGCACTTAACCATTAGACCACTGAGCCGGCCAGCATCCAACAGTGTTAATGTCTAACTTCAACCAATCCACGAAGTTGCGCCACCGTACACCATTGTCTTCAGTGAGCTGATATCTCACAACAGACCTGGTTGAACTCTACTGGTAACGACTTCTCACTAGAACTCCAGAAGTATCTCCTGAAGTCAGTCACTAGTGAGCAGGTGATTATTATTATTATCAGAATGGGTTTTGAATCATTTTATATATCTAGTTAGTACTATAGTGGAAATGTTTCAATATCATTCATTGATGAATCATAATTATCTTGACCGTTGTCACAAAGCTTTTAAACTAGCGTGATATCCGGACCAAATCGATAAGAGGATTTCATTGACCTAATTAAACAAACATGATTTCATTAAAATCAAGTTTTATTTATTGCGTGTGAGACCAATTACATTCATTTTAATGAGCACTCCTGTTCAATTAAATTATCAGAGCGTAAACAAATATACATATTTATTATTATTATCTTTATGCACTCAATTATGCTGAGGTATTCTGAAGTGATACAAACAAAATATAAAGTTTTAAGAATCTGCCATCCACAGAGTGAAGGTTATTAGATTGTAAATAGTTGCCAATTGACAACAAAATCTGACATGTGTAATATGGAAATGAATTTCATTTTTATTTTTAAAATTATAAAATTAGATACAATATTTTTTTATCAGAAGGGGTTTGTGGAGATTTTTAGAAATTTTACAGATTGAAATCATGAGTCCATTGAAGTTAGATCACCATGGAAAACATGGAAGCACTGGACGGTCGTTTCGTCCTAGTATGGAACTCCTCAGTGGCAGTGCGCATCTACGATCCCGCACCCCGCGAGATTTGAACCCAGGATCTATCAGTCTTGCGCCAATTTTTTTTTACCAAAATTAAATAGAGACTCTAACAAAAGGTTATCCAGGTCACTTATGTGCCATAATTATGTAAAACCGCAAAACTGTATTCGAAGATGTTTTTAGTGGAAAAGAATAGTTCACTCTTTCAGATGCATATTATGAGCAGAATGACACAGAATTATGTTTTATTATTTAGTAGCCCGTTGATCTGACTCCAATTTATATTGTATGGATGTTTGTTTTTGTCCTCATTTAGATCGGCGATATTCGTTGGAGGGCTCACCAATTTAGCGGCCCGTTGATCTGACTCCAATTTATATTGTATGGATGTTTGTTATCGTCTATTCTCGTATATCATCGTCGACTTAAATCGCGTTATCCAATAACGGAATTAAATAAGTCGAATAACGAGAATTGACTTGAGAATACATATATTTCGTACATGAAGCGAATGAAGCACAGCAAAGCAAAAGTGACACGCATGGAAGATGGCTGGGAAGCCAACTCCATTTCAAGCCAGGCATTACTCAATATTTATAGTCAGACAAAATAAAGCTACAGACATGTGATTAATGCGATGAGAAAGGCATGCACATAAACGCTCATATAAAAACAGTCAAGACTGACAAGCAAATAATTGACAAGGTCAAAATATGGCTCAAGTAAAATGAATAAAATAGGATGTCCGGAAGTTAGAATAAGATATATGGGCTTGCCATAATAACTGACACTACAATTAGTATTCTAAAAAGGTATCACTTTAAATAATATTGGGTGTGATTAATTTACGGTGAAATAGTCGATCTTCTTTGGACGATAGAAACTCAAAAGAATATTAGGTCATTTCGGTTCAAGTTAGAGGAATCCACATTTAACGTCCCTTATATGTTACAACTCTAACAAGCTTAAATATGTTTAACAATGAAGAATAACATAAAATTATTCCATACAACTCAGTTTTGATGGATGGTTGAACTAAAGTTAGTTAGTTTCATTTGTGTAGTCTTCATAACTTGATTTGTTCTATCGATGCTAAGTGTATAAATAAATGATGTATGATCAGTTTTCCAATAATTTACCTTACGAAAAAGTGTACTTCAGCTTTAAATAGCCTGAATATGATTATTGAATGTTTGTTTGTTTTTTTCAGAGATTTAGAAAATGAAAGGATTTGGACTCATGAAAAACTTCTTTTAGCCGATAACACTTATATTGGTCGTTCCTTATTTACTGTAAATCAGCTAATCAGGCAACATCAATTACTCATAAAAGAAGTAGCTAATAGGACAAATAGAATGGAAATTGTGATACAAGTGGGTAAATTTCTAAACTATGAGTATTCATGTTATTTGGCATAAGATTATTATATTTGACACGACTTACATTGCATATTCTTTATCAATGGTTTTTTGTAAATAATAATACCAATTGAGAACATAATGAACTATATACCTGTTTCTTGTCCACGGAAACTCGTTGGATGTGGTTAAAAGCAACTGAGTATCAAGTCAATCAATGATCTATTGTTAATGTATCAAAAAAATGGTAGGAATCGTGTTATTTAGATCTATAGGTATTATTGTAGTGAACAAGAACACGGGTAGGGACAATTGAATTGTATTGAGCACAAAATTACAGAGTTACTCGGTAAAATAGAAAAACACCATAGTAAATCGTTAATTTACAAAATATCAATCCATCATATCAACCTGAGCTGTTCCTGTTGCAATCACCAATCCATTGTCTCACGTTTCATTGTTCATGGGTTCTCTTACAAATTGCATTGTGTTCTCGCTCTTCCTTTCTTGATCTTCTCCCATCTTCTGTTGCCAAACATTACGTTTTTAACTCGTGTCATATACTACTTACATCAATATAAGTAGCACGCATCACATCATTACCAAGATTTGACTTGATAGTTTCAAATAAATTGAGCATTAGATTGATTGTTATAAATAAATTAATATATATTTGTAATATTTCAATGAATAGAGAAAGTAAATTTTTCGACCTTTTGTGACTCTCTGATTCTCTGAATAAGTGGCTTACTCTGAGTTATGAAACGTCAGAAAATTTAATTTTTCTACTCATTGAGATATTACAATGTTATAACTCAAAGGGACGCCGATTAGAGGGTGGTGACTTATCGATCAAATCAAGGGATTCAAAATCTCGATAGACTATTCTGGTCCGTTGTCCCTGACTCAGCTAACGCGATCAAGATTTCTTGACAAAGCATAGAAAGCGTATTCTACAGGCAACCAGCAGATACGAGATCAGGTCAAGTCAAGTCAATCAGGCACACAAATCAAGCGTATTCATACAAATATTTATAATCGATATTGACATGGAAATCTTTTTAAGCATTCAACAATAAGTTCGTCAATTGACTGCCATTCAAATATTTAAACATTTAATCGATAAGATGAAATTACAAAATAGGAGTTTTGGGGATCTATCGTTCCCAACATAGAAATATATTAATTTTCTTTATACTTAGATCTATATTTTCAACATATGAGTAAAACACATGGGATCAAGTAGTTTATAACCGTAAAAGAGTTATGAAATCAACTAATCTAGTTTTCTACATTAAGTAGTTGTAATTACGAATTGCATATACTGAGGTTCTTTTAATTTCACCTGGATTAACTCAAACCCTGAAAGACAATCTCACACCAATCAAAGGATCTGCTTTCTTTTTTAAAAAATGATTGGTTTATTCACTTTGAATGTTACGTACGTTATCAGAAATGAAAATAGAGACGATCAATTTCTAACTCAGTAGTCAAAAGACGCTATTCTCCTAGATTTTATTCCTTGTCGAGTTATGAATGTGTTTCTAACCTGAAAAGCTATTTTTTGCTCATCTAAATGACTATCTACTTTTAAATATTTTGCGATTATATTCTACAAAAATCTTTTCAGAATGAAATAAACTACTCTATTCTTTAGGGGCAGTAATAGAAAGTTTATTCCATCCAATTGGTTATCACAGGGCATTTTTATATCTAACCTAAATGATAATCAGAAAAAAAAAAGAGAAGAAATCATGCGTTCCTATCTCCATTAATCACTATTTGACATTAATTTGGAGTAACGGAATAAAAACAAGCCCAGTTACTGCGATTTGTTCATATCAATATTTAGAGGGGGGTGGTGGTGGTGGTAGGAGTTTATTTCAGTTTTCTATCACGATAACTCATTGCATTGTATCTGATATTTCTTTTCTTTTTTTTCTTTTTTTTTTAACGTTTCTAGGATGCAGATCATATTATAACGAAATTTCAATCAACATTTGAAATAGTCATAGATGATGATGATGATTGTAAAACAATTCAACAATCAAAGATTAGATCGTCTGAGAAAACAATGACCATCCAAACAGAGGATCATTCTATTAAACAAATTGAATTATCCACTAATATAGGTGTAAAATATAAAATCCCTAAGAAAATTCTAATCGATTTGCACATATTACTTATAGAATTGCGTCATGATTTAAAAAACCTGGTTGATAGAATGTCTAAACGTACTGAACGATTAAATATAGGTCTTCAATGTTTTACACATCTTGATGAATTTGCAGAATTACGCAATTGGTTACAAGAATGTGAAGATATGTTACTATTAGAATCAAGAGCTAGTCGTGATATAATTACAGCTAAAACTGAACTTAAAAAACATGCTCATATTGAATTTCGTGTAAATACGCTGTTAGCAAATTGTGTTCGTGATTTCAGTAAGTTTTAAGCTTTTTTCGATCATTATTTTATGTAAATCAGTTAGTTTTAAAGTTTTCAATTATGAGTGCTGTGAGTACACATTTCATAAGCAGTATAATTATCAATAATAAAGCAAGGTGTACATGGTCGCGGCCCAGATAGCTCAATGGTAACGTCTCTGACTGTGAAGCTGGGTGGCACGAGATTGAATCTGTCAGGAAACACCAGTTCCCTGAAGATTACAGGTACACCTTGCTGACGAGTGCCAAGTAGCACGAAATCTGGGTCCAGAGCATCCTGTCGACTGCCTCCAACCACCATGTAATCTCACAATTGTGGACGCAGTGTCGAGTCACAATGTATCATGATCGATAGCATTCATTCTGCACTAATAAAGACTTGACATACATGACATTGGTGACCACCCAGTGATCAATCAATTGTGATTACATGGGTATATTTTTGGTTGTCTGTTTGACTTATCTCTTAAACAAATTCAACAATTAAATCATGCTTCACTGGAAGCTTACTTTTTATACATTAGGCTTTTTGATATCTCGACACTGAGGTCATCTGATAATCCAATAATTTTTGGTCTAAAATATATATCAAAATAAGTGGGATCATTCATAATCAAAATCAGAATGGACCCTAACATGCTAATCGAGCCGGAAATGTCTTTCACCAGTACTTGTAAATAATACCTAGTTGTTTATTCAGTAGCGATGACGGAATTATATTAGTGAAATAGTGTCAAAGGTTTGATTAACCTGACATTATACAGGATTGTATTTTCACTAAATTATCAGATCTTAGTAAGATAAGTAGTATGTTACTGACATATCATTTGGAGCTTTATGTAGTAGTATATTCATTCAATTTGAAATTATTATTTCCAGTGATCTGTTATCTCACAAGTTGAAATCATGAGTCAATTGAAGCTAGACCACCATGGAAAACCTCGAGGCACTGGACGGCCGTTTCGTCCTAGCATGAGACTCCTCAGCAGTACGCACCCACGAACCCGCCCCCCGCGGGATTTTAACCCAGGACCTAATGGCTTCGCGCGCGAGCACTTAACCATTAGACCACTGAGCCAGCTGGCATCCAACGGTGTTAATGTCTAACTTCAACCAATCCACGAAGTTGCGCCACAAAAAGAAGTTTTTCTATTTTGCTTAATACCATCCCTACATTTACACTTTTTCATTTGATTTCCGTGAATATTGCCAATAGTTGACTAATCACGAAACTCTGTTCTGTTGTTTTATTGTTATCGAATTTAATGTTTTGATTATACTCTGAAGGTTTCAATTAAAGTAAAATTGAAATCTGTCAACAATATTCGCATCAAGTTGTGAATAGGTACTGCCATCCAACATCTAATATCATGTAAATATAAGTGAAGGCAATAACAGTTTTCCAATAAAAAGCCATATCCTGTTCATGGGTAGTTCTACTACTATCATGAACGACTTACAATAATAATTAGTACACCCGGAAAAAAACCATTTTATTCAGTTGGTTATTATTATGGGAAAACTTTAGAGAGACAATCTTTGAAAATCAAGTAATACTTGTTAAGCATTTTATGTGAATACGGAATTCCTCAGTATTGTGTAACTACCATCTAAATAAAAAATCAAATCTATGATACCAATTCTTCACGGCAAATTAGGAATCTGTAAATCACTGAGCTGGGATATAATAGCTCACGCTTTTTAATTATCGATAATTAGCATTACTAAACGACCGTTATAAATTGACCTCATAGTTCAAGTCGTTTAAGTTCATTTTTACATGCTAATTTTATGCCAGACTACGTGATCAATGATTGTGACATATTAGATCCTCACAAATTTATTCAGTTACTACAGTTTCATCACATTTCATGACTTGTATTCATATGAATAAATTCCAAATTCAACAACTTAACATGATTGGAAAACGTTTTATGCATGAAACCTATAGTATATTAGATGATTTTTGATTTCTGATCATTTCCCCCCCCCCAACGAAGCTGAGTAAAGACTGCCGAGTCAAACATGAGTGTTACTTCTAATTTTGGATAAATATAGTTTCTTCGAAGAAGTTAGTTGTAGGAAACCTAATTATTCATATGTGTATTTCGTTTTAACTGTCAAAAAATCTATTGAATATTTGATATGCTGTTGTTGTTGTTGTTGTTCTTGTTGGTATCGTTGCTGTTGTTTACAATCAAATCTAAGTTATATTTCTGTGATTTAACAAGTGATTATATTGTAGTGTTGGTTGCTATGTTAAGCCCATATACCTTATTCTAACTTCTGGACAGGCCAGTTTATCCGTTCTTCATGAGAATCACACATTTTGATCTTTGTTATAACTTTAAGTTGGTGGTCGATTTTTACCCTGTGCTAATTGTTGTGTCCTTGACTGGAAAATTAGAGAGCAGCGTACTTATCGATCGGTTACAGTGGACACGTAAACACGTACGGACGGCCTAGAGTCTCGATCTGTCCGGCTTCCCTGTCTAGCCCAGTCAGTTGAGTCAAGAAACACAAATCACAGCCTCTGAGTTATGAATCATTGTATTTCTAACATACTTTGTTTATATACCAATCAAGCATACCACATCGTACCATAAAAATAGAAAACAACATTTTGTACAATATTCAACAAGTGAACAGATATCGACCAATAGGAAATGTTCATTTAAAGTCCAAGGACACCATTGGACTTAACATGATAATTATTGGTCTATTCCACCGCATCCACAACAATCTTGTTAATTATTCGCTTATCAATCTTGACTTTTGTTATGTGAGCGTATATATGTGTGCACTTTTTATCCTATTCATTTACATGTTTGTAACTTATTTTTGTGTGACTATAAATATTGATTACCACTTGATGAAATGAAGTTGGCTCATAAACCTTCTCCAACGCGTTTCATTTCACTTCACTCTCTTTTATTCGCTTCATCCTTCTCATTTCCTGTCCCATTCCCGTATCTGTTATTCACCACCAATGCGATTTAACTGAAGGATTATGTACGAGAATAGTCGATATGTGTATTTCAATGACAATCAGTATGCAATCCAATTGGAGTCAGATATTTAAAACTAAACTAATAATGAACTAAGTGAATTTCATTTATTACAATTAGAATTATTCTCTTACTAGAATTCAGATAATCTATATATTACGACTTTTTGACGTCTATTTAGCATTCAACCATGAAAAAGTGATTAGTTTTATAAGTGGACTGTCAAAACTACTATGTATAATTTGTTTTCCTTATGATTTAACATTGAACAAAAAAGGAAAAAGACTGTTGATTTCATTTAACTAGGCAACTAGGCAACAAATAAATCCCACTGTGTTTACCAATTTAAATGTGTGTGTGGTCACATATACATAGGGAGGAACAATCATGATCTCAACATTAGATTAGGGTGAGTGAACATGTACCCAGATGGCTGCAGAAACAAATACAATCAAGTGACCCAATAAGAGCAGAGGATAAACATCTATCATCCTCTATTACTAAACACATAATTGAAATAGGTCATAAGATTGATCTAAACTCAGCTTTTGTTGTGTTGTACAAGGGTAAAAGGGCGTATACTAAGGTTTATTGAAGCCTTAACTATACGAAATTTCACCCCCCCTCCCCCTATGTGTGTTCAAAAACAGTTTGTTCTTACCTTAAACGTACCCTAGTAATATTGACTTATTATTCAGAGTGATTAAGTTTTGAATTGTGTTCACATTATTATTATGACTTCACAAGTTGAAATTTCTAAAATCTCCACAAACTTCTGATAATAATCATCTGCTCACTAGTGACTGACTTCAAGAGATACTCCTGGAGTTCTAGTGAGAAGCCGTTACCAGTAGAGTTCAACCAGGTCTGTTGTGAGATATCAGCTCACTGAAGACAATGGTGTACGGTGGTGCGACTTCGTGGATTGGTTGAAGTTAGACATTAACACTGTTGGATGCTGGCCGGCTCAGTGGTCTGATGGTTAAGTGCTCGCGCGCGAAGCCAGTAGGTTCTGGGTTCGAGTCTCGCGGGTTCGTGGATGCGCACTGCTGAGGAGTCTCACGCCAGGACGAAACGGCCTTTCAGTGCCCCCAGGTTTTCCATGGTGATCTGGTCTCAGGTGACATTTCGAATTGTTTATTTATTTATTCTTTAGAGAAGTAGCTTACAGAAAGTTAAATTATATCAGCAATTCAATTTCTTTTGTTTTACTCATTGAGACATTGGAAGTTTATTATTTTATGATGATGAATATTGTATCATTAAAACAGTAGGGTAGACACAGTCAATTGATCAAACATCCAGGACATCACTATTTTTTCAAATGTTCATTGAATGATCTAAATTTGTTTTAAGGAACTTTTATTATCTATCCGTTGCCTAAATGTATATTTCCTCGTCAAAAATATTTATAACCTATCACAAATTGAATTACAGAGAAAATCAAGTAGAGCAACCACGGTTGTTCGATGAAAACTACGCTAATGGTAACGATTACATCGCAATATTCATGGGATCCTCTTTTTGGTGGAGTTTTGTTCTTTGAGCTGGATGGTTTGGTCGTGTGCGACCACCAAAATCATCCACCTGAACTACAAATCTTCTCCACCATCTCATGTTATCCTTACTTTGTCAATACTTTCTTGTTAGTTAGTTAGTAAGTAAGTTAGTTAGTTAGTTGAAAGCAACGTATATGTTTTGTAACATTCGTTTCAAATTCAATAGTGTATTAGGCTTGAATCAGTTAAAAATAATCTATGGAATAAACGAATTTAAATTAACTTGTGCTTATGGGCGGTCTATACTCCTTCACGAGGAGTAACAGGAGTAACTAAGTAATGACTTATACTAGGAATTGAGACTAATTGACTTCTGTTCAATTATTGAAAATTACCGTTTACTTATCAGTATTGAAAACGCATGTCTACTTGTAGTCATCAGTAATTTTTTTCTTTATTCAATTCAAGAATATTACTGGACTATGATTATTGATTCCTTTTATTCGTGTTTGGAATCATTGTGAAGTTGATATATTACATTTTGTCTAAATTATTAATTACATTTTACTGGACACATGGGAATTGAGATTTGAGTTATTTTGTGTGTGTGTGTGTGTGTTTACTGTCGTTCCGTATTTATCTACTCAGTTTATTTGTCTATTTTGTATGATGTGCATAAAATGGTATTTTACTTTTGATGAAGTTCTTCATCAATTTTTATGATAAGTTCTAGTTTCAGAAGAACTCAGTATGGAAATACATCATTCAATCTTTTAAAAAGTCACATTTTAGTAAACATATTATATCTGTCTAATTCAAATAAGTCGTGAGATGGTGGAGAAGATTTGTAGCTCAAGTGGATGATTTTGGTGGAGTTTTGTTCTCTGAGCTGGATGGTTTGGTCGTGGAGCTTTCATCGTTCTTCTGAACGACATCATCAGCACAAACTTCAGAGAGAAGTGAAGTGTTCAAATTTCTCAATTTGTGTTTCGTAGCTTGTTCTGTACACCTCCATGTTGTTTGGTTCTTATTGACCTTAAATTTGTCGTTGTTTAATTCTTTGTTTTGGTTGTGTCTCCCAGTGGTTTGATAAGAACAAAAATCAAACCAATGGGAGACACAACCAAAACAAAGAATTAAACAACGACAAATTTAAGGTCAATAAGAACCAAACAACATGGAGGTGTACAGAACAAGCTACGAAACACAAATTGAGAAATTTGAACACTTCACTTCTCTCTGAAGTTTGTGCTGATGATGTCGTTCAGAAGAACGATGAAAGCTCCACGACCAAACCATCCAGCTCAGAGAACAAAACTCCACCAAAATCAAATAAGTCATGTTATTATATTAGAGGCTTGTTGTTTTCGTCTGATTTTATGTTGTTTACTAATATCCTTAATGATTCAACATTAAAAATTAAATGAATTTATCCAATATTATGTATTTAAATGTGTATATACATATGTTTAGAAGTAAGTTACTTACTTACGCCTGTTACTCCTCGTGGTGGAGTATAAGCCGCCCACCAGCACTCTCCATCCAAACATGTTCTGGTCAGTCCATTCTATTTGTTTCCGATTGTTACTCATCCTTTTCATATCTCCTTCTATTTCCCAACGTAATGTGTTGTTTAGCCTTCCTCTTTTCTGTTTCTCTTCACAATTCCAAGTTAGCGATTGTTTCGTGATGCAGTTTGATGATTTCCTTAATATGTTTGCTATCCAATTCCAGAGTGTTTTTCTAATTTCCTCTTCACCTGCAAGTTGGTTTGTTGTCTTCTATAGTAGACTGTTGCTGATGACATCTGATCAAAGGACATTGATTAACTTGCTTAGACAATTGTTTATAAATACGTGTACCTTTTTGATGATGATTGATTCGTACGGTAGGACTGTCTCGACGTTCGTATTGAAGATTGTGACTTTGATAATGGTTGACAGGCAGTTGTTTTGAGTTCCGTATGTTCTTCGTAAAAAAATTGTAATAGACCTCAAATTAGTATTTGATTTCTGCTGTAATCCATAATGAAGTAATTTTAATTTAACATTAACCCTAACAGTAAAATAAGTCGTTTTAGATGAAACATGTTTCAGTAATAATAATACAAAACAATTCTTGTCTCAGACAAATACAAAATTTAACGTTTTTTAAAGTTTTTAATTTTAACATGATACAAGATATAAGCAAAGATGGATAGTGGCTAGTAGTGGAATCCAGGACGCGCGTTTCGTCCTGTTTAGGACTCGTCAGTTGGATGTACCTGCATCCACTGCTAGTCACTATCCATCTGTGCTTATAATACTTGTAAATTAAGGCAATATCGAAGCATTACGCACAGTATGCATATATGCCAATAAGAGACTGATCAATTTCAGTCCTAAAATATCAATGGGAAGATACAAGTAAAACAATACCAAGTGAATGATACAAGATAGCTATTCTTACGACGTCAATTTACTATTAGAAGAAACGTTTCTGAAAAAAAAGACAGACATCCTGTTACACATCAGTGAATTAAAGATCATACATACTCTTGATGTGTCTGATTTGAAATTATCAACTTCCATCAGAAGATTAGTACTTCAAGCTTTTCAATTCATTTCAAATAAGAATTTTAGTAAAGCAAATAGAAACGTTTCGGAAGTTCATCAAACTTATCAACGCATGCTTCAAATGAGGTAATTAGATATTAAGTTCTTGTTTTTTGTTATTTAGCAATGAATATTGCATTGTTGATGAATTAATACATACCCTGATGTAGTGGATATTGTAATAAAATATTTCAAGATTGAATAATATAGAAACTAGTGTTGTAGTCATTGAAAATGAAGATTCCACCAAGTCTTCATTGTTTTTTTTTGAATATGTGTTAGAATTACAACTAAAGAGGACGTATATTTACTTCATGTTGTGGTGTATGATATATTCTGATAGCTCCCGAATGCCCTGGTATGGCCGAGAGTGAATTGTGCCCACCGTCCTTCTAGAAATACTCTCACACGACCACGCATGTACAGCCTCTGCCAGAGAAGTTCTATTCACTACCTTCTTGTGGCCACAGTGTTGTTTACGAAAATGAGAGGACGAAAAGCGAATGTCCGGCGCTTTAACCGGATTCCAAACTAATGGTGCACATGGGCTCCAGGATCCTGAAGGAACAAATGGCTACCATGGTACTGTATCTCCTCACGATGCTCCACTGCCTTGTGGATCAGACCTTTAGGTCAAAGGCTCGGAGAGTGGCCCCTCAAGAAAACCACCTGCTTCGGTCTGAGCGTCCGGGTAGTATTACAGCCCACACACACAAATATGTTGTAGCGCATATATATTTGATGCCCTCTTGTACCAATATTTATGTGTTCAAATAATAATAATAATAGTATGATATTTTCTGATTGTTTGTGTTTTATTTTTTGGGAATAAAAGATCAGAAATCATTGAAACTAATCAATGAATTTTTGGAACGTAAAGAAAAATACAAAAATCAACTAGATTTAATTAAAACAAATGAAAATCTACAAAAAGTTGTTGAGCAATTGTCTGCAATGCAAGTTGACAAGCGAACTACTCAAAGTCAATGGTCACAGTCTATTCTACATGATGAAAATATGAATAAAGTAAAACAAAGTTCATTTGAGAATTTAATAAATCGTCGTAAACTTCGTAGTCAAATTAAACAAATACGTAAACGTATTCAAGTTATACAGTCTATTCAACGAATTATGGATCGTCAATATGCAAGTCTATTAGATGTTTGCGTACAGAAACGTCAACGTTTAGAAGAAATTCTATCTTTGAGCATTGTTTATGAAGAAGTTTCAGAATTGAAAGTAAGTTCAGCTACCTTAGTAATATATGTTTCCTATATCGATCGTTTTGAGTGAGATCTTATACAAAATATATTCAAACTGAAGTTGAGTTATCTTTATTATGTCTAGTCATTGTTGTTAGACTAACTTTAATATATGAGTCTTGATTGAACTTATTTATATTTAATATTATTTCAACACATAAATATTGGTACAAGAGGGCATCAAATATATATGCGCCACACTATATTTGCGTGTGTGGGCTGTAATACTGCCTGGACGCTCAGACCGAAGCAGGTGGTTTTCTAGGGGGCCACTCCTCGAGACTTTGACCTGAATGTTTGATTCACAAGGCAGTGGAGCATCGTGAGGAGATGCAGTCCCATAGTAGCCGGTGACCAACAATTGGTTCATACGCCATTTGTTCCCTCAGGATACTGGAGCCCATGTGCACCATTAGTTTGGAATCCGGTAAAAGCGCCGGACATTCGCTTTTCGTCCTCTCATTTTCGTAAACAACACTGTGGCCACAAGAAGGTAGTGAGTAGAACTTCTCTGCCAGAGGCTGTATACGCATGGCCGTGTGAGAGTATTTCTAGAGGAAGGGCGGGCCCAACCCACCCTCGGCCATACCAAGTCATCTGGGGGCCTTGATTGAACTGTATTTAAATATATTGATAAAACACCAAATAGTGATGCTTAAGATGAACTTCTTTGTATTTCTATGTTGTACTATGTTTTACTTAACCAATATTATTATCATTAGGATTATTAGAATTAGATTATCGACAACCAATACAAATCTGCAACTAGATTACATTGTTTCAAAAACTTATTGGCTTTATAAATGATCCTGATTGATTATGAAAAAGAGTGTATATATATACACCAAAGTAATCACTATTAATGAAATAGACAGCTAAGACTACAGGAACTCCAAATGATTGATGTACACTAATGAATTATAGTATTCGAAATCATATTGCTCAACTGTGATGAATACGGAGACATGGATCTTTAATGAAGATGATGTTTATGTTCACAACAAGTGGATAGAAACACTTTACATTGATTAAAAACAGAATGAAAAAAATGATATCTAAACAAAAAAAGTGTTAAGGTAAACATACACGATCAAACAATACGTTTTAACATAAAATTGATATCTCAAAAAGTAGAACCGTGTCTGACGTACTACCTGCCATTCTTCATAATTACTTCAAAATGATCAGATTTCACGAAGATCTGCCTACTTCATCAGTCATACTTTAGCCAAAAATCGAAGAACACTAGTCACTCGATAAATTTCAAAGTTTATTAAAAATGTATTGTACAATCAAGCTTTCAAATGTCAGAAGGGTTTGTCCCCACAACTTCACTACATGAAGTTCGAAAATTGGAATGACTTAGTACATAAAATTATGCTTCTACTCGGAATCAAAAGTTTTCAAATTAAAATGTAGTCATCGGTAAAATTTAAAGTAATTTCACTCTGAAATATTGTCAAAAGTCAAATAAAAAGATATAAGCTTGATTTATTTACTGTGGGTTAATGCTTAAGCCATGAGATCTGCACTTAATCAGTTGGCAATCAATGTCCGTAGGTATGGTATGTGCTTCGCACCTTCGAAGTGCAAAGTACTTCTACAAGACTGGCAGGATCCTAATCCTGTACTCACCCTGGATGGTGAGCAGATAGACGTAGTCGAGAAGTTCGTGTATCTAGGTAGCTGCATAAGTGCTGGTGGGGGTGTGAGTGATGAGATTAATGCACGTATAGTCAAAGCCAGAGCGGCTTATGCCAATCTGGGCTACCTTTGGCGCCTTCATGATGTTAGTCTGGCTGTAAAACGTCGGATCTACAACGCATCGGTGAGAGCAGTTTTGCTCTATGCTTGTGAAACCTGGCCTCTCCGAGTTGAGGACGTTAGACGACTCTCTGTGTTGTTCGAAGGATTGCTGACATTCAGTGGCAACACCATGCCAGTAATGCAGAGGTTCGGCATCGTGTGTTCGGGCACAGAGATGATAATGCAATTGGTGTCACCATCTTGAAACATCGACTTCGGTGGCTTCGACATGTTCTCCGAATGTCGTCTCAGAGAATTCCACGTCGTGCATTATTTGCCGACTCTGGGAGTGGTTGGAAAAAGCGGAGAGGTGGTCAGTACATGACATGGTGTCGTGGTATGAAAGAAAGCTGCAAAGCACTGGCTTCTGTTGGTCCTTCATGACTCCCTTGCTGGGGTCCGAGAGATGGTGCAACACAGTGGCTAGAGACGTTATCAGATATGGCTCATAATAGAAGCCAGTTGCGATCCTGCTGTAACGTTCTTTTACTTTGTTCATAAAAATTGGTTATATCTTCCTTAACTAAAAGGATTCTTTCTGATTGTACCTTTTCTTTTCCCCTATTATTATTACTATTACACTACCCTACACTAATCTGGTCGTTATTGTTCGCCTTTTCTTTCACGCTCCTTACCTTTTTTTCATTCTCTTTAAATTCTCATTTGATTTGTGTGGCGCATATATATTTGGCGCACTGTTGTACCAATATTTATGCGTTCAAATAAATAAATAAAGCAAACAAATTACCCGATCCACGATGATCAATACTTCAAATGAAATTTTGAACGACATTCTATCCGAATTCAGTAACTAATATACAACAGATCAATTTAGTTAGCTGACGATACTGAAGTTTAAACAATTTGGTCGATAGACTTACTGATTTCAATTTTAAGTAGTTTGTTCTCGTTAACGTTTTTTACTGATTATAATTTCAAACATTATTTAATTTGTTTTTATTAGATGAACCTTTACTGAATGCTATATCCTTATTGCAACCTTTGACCTAACCACTCCTATGAATCCGCTGTTCATCTTGCTGTGCTAATGAGGTATGGCAACCTGGACCGATGCACATATGTGCCTGGTCCTCCGTTGTAGCTGACTGACTGACTGACTGAATGCAAGATAACGACAAATCTCTTATTTGACTTTTTTAATATAATAAACATATCTGTTAGCTTCATTGTTGTAGGAGCCATACTTACAAGGGTATACCAGTTCAAAATAGTTGTGCACTCAAATGAGCCTATATGAAAGGTGAATAGTTCAGTTTTTTGAACCCTTAACAATCAGTATAAATTTATATATATAATCAGCATTCGTCTATGTATCATGATAAATGCGTTGACGTGTTTATATGGTATATCTGTCTACAATTATTAACGTCATTATTGAATGTATTTGAATCGACTCATTTGAGTAAGTCATTTTCAAGGTTTGGATATCAAGCGTTTTGTGTAATACTTCATAATAGAACATACAGTGATATCTATATCAAAAAGTTCATTGTGTCAACATGTTTGTGTTCATAAAAGTGTTTAATAATTGAATTTGCTCATATAGATTTCTCACATGTATCACATGTATCCCCGCGTGGTGCGGGATCGTGGATGCGCACTGCTGAGGAGTCCCATACTAGGACGAAACAGCTGTCCAGTGCTTCCAGGTTTTCAATGATGGTCTAGCTTCAACTAACTCATGATTTCAATCTGTGAAAATATTCTACAAATGTCATCTGAATTTTTTTTTTACTTCAGAATTGGTTAAATCAACAAATCACTATAGCTTCTTCAATATACACAGGTCGAAGTTTAAATGAATGTGTACGTATTATCAATCGCTTCATGCATTTTGGTGAAAATCTTCTAGGTGAATCTTTTACATCATTTGTAGAAGTTGAACTATATTCATTTGATCCTATTTCTACCATGAACATAACTGATCAATTTGTACATAGATCTGGTTTAGCTTCTGAACGTACTGCAAGAGTTATGAATATGTGTCGTTGTTTAATACGTACAAAACATTCAGATTCACCACGTATTGCATTTTGGCAAGATATTATTTCAGAAACATGGGCTGATTTACGTGAATTAATTTATTCACGAATGAAATTATTAATTTCAGCTGCTCATCGATTTATTTTTATAATTCGTTGCTATGTAAGTTTTTTTGTTCTCCTTCATTTTGCACTGATACACTTTCTTTAAACACGTAAACGTATCATATGAACTTTGAAAAAAAGTATAGGAAACAGAGTTTTTTGGCGGAGTTTTATTCTCTGATCTGGATAATTTGGTCGTGGAGCTTTCATCATTGTTCTTCTGAACGGCATCATCACTATCCAGCTCAGAGAACAAAACTCCATCAAAATCATCCACCTGAGCTACAAATCTTCTCCACCATCTCATAGGAAACAAAGTCAATGAGGAAACAATCGATCATGTATCGATATTATTCTCCACAAATTTTCCATCACGTTATGAATTTTTGTCTTGTAAAAAACCGTCATTCTCTTTGTTGATCATGTTGGATTATTTTAAAATGGTAGGAACTGTATTAAGGTTACCAGTAGGTATTACATACGGGGAGATTATTTCACTGTTGAGTTATCATAAGTTATCAGCAGATATATCGTAAATCCTTTTTCCTACATTTTTTCTTAATTTGATGATAAGATTTGTTTTTGACATTATGGAAATTGTTTCCTCTGTATGTAATGAGTCGTTTCGATGAGGTTGGTGGTATGGTTTGCTAGTGATTCTGTAAACATCATTCTGCATACTAACCCTCAATGAATAATGTTCAACTAAAAAGAAAGAATAAATTTCTAAGACTTTTAGAGTGATTTACTAAATGAATTCATGAGTCAATTGAAGCTAGACTATCATGGAAAAAACGTGGAAGCACTGGACGACCATTTCGTCGTAGTATGGGACTCAAGCGAAATCTCATTAAGTAATCCACTCTTCTAATTTTATTCTATGACCAAGAAAATGACAGAAAATATTAGTTCGGTCATTGAAATGTTAAGTCACTATATTGTATTGTAATTGTCAACTTGAAAGTAATTGTCTTTCACCCATTGGCACATTCTCTACTAATCACAGGAAACTTTGAAACTTGTTCAAGAAAAATCGGATCAATTGTCTCAATCCATTGGTAAAGACGTACAAGCCATTTGTAAACAACTTTCATTGTTATCTGCATTTGAACAAGATGTCCAAGCTCTTGAACCACTAGTAAGTTATTAAATCAACCGTTCATAAATATTTTGTATCACAAATTAAATAGTTGCATCTGTTAGTTCATTGGACTTAAAGTGATTATGACACAGATAATGTAAAGAATGTCCTGAGTTTCAAGTTTCACCAGATCGGAACCAAGACTTCTTAACCAACAAAAAAGATCCATCATATTAAGAAACAAGAATATGAAAACTGTTAATAAGAGAAAGTTCCATTTCCGATGACATCATAATCATATCTATGATCATTCTAAATATGAAGAATATTTTACTATAAGTTGAAATACTCTTACTTGAATGATAGGTTTGTAATAGTGGCTAACAGTGGAATCCAAGACGAGCGTTTCGTCCTGTTTGGGACTCGTCAGTCGGATGTGCCTGCATCTCAGAGTTGATGTTCACTCTAGGACTCGAATCCAGTACCATTCGCTTCAAACCCCATCGCGTTATCCACGCAGCTACTGAGGTTTGTAAGTTTCAAATATTGAAAGGATTTGTATTCCATTGATAATTATTGAAATGCAGCAGTGTAAAAACTTTTTCTAGAAGAGAATTAAAGAACATAACTACCGGCACGAACAATATGAAGAAAGTGAAAAGAAAAACTTATAGGTTGTAAAAATAACTGATCAACAAGAATGTAAATTTAAAAAGAGATACTAAAAACTTGCCTAATTACGACTGTTACTCCTTATGGAGGAGCGTAGGCCATCCATCTGCAATCTTCATTCAACTCTGTTCTGGGCAATCTTTTTCAGTTATTTCCAATTGCTATTCATCCTTTTCATGTCTGTTTCCAATTCTCGGCGCAATGCATTTTTTGTCATTCCTCTTTTCCGTTTCCACTCAGGATTCCAAGTTAGCGATTGCGTCGTGATGCAGTTTGATGATTTCCTCAATATGTGTCCTACCCACTTCTAACGTCTTTTCCTCATTTCCTCTTCATTTGGAAGCTGGTTCGTTCCCCCTCACAGTAGGCTGTTTCTGATGGTATTTGGCAAACGAACACTGGGTATCTTTAGCAGACAATTGTTTAGAAACACTTGTGCATTTTTGATGGTGGTTGTGA
The DNA here is from genome assembly GCA_944470425.2 of Schistosoma bovis. Lineage (NCBI taxonomy): Eukaryota > Metazoa > Platyhelminthes > Trematoda > Strigeidida > Schistosomatidae > Schistosoma > Schistosoma bovis. The sequence continues at coordinate 233,610 of OX103961.1, read as the reverse complement.
TAGTCCTTCAAGTTTCAACTCCGTACAGTAGGACTGTCTCGACGTTCGTAATAAAAACTCTAACTTTGATATTGGTTGAGAGTTGTTTTGAGTTCCATATGTTCTTCAATTGTAGGAATGCTTCCTTTGATTTGCCAATCCTCGCCTTTACGTATGCATTGGATCGTCCTTGTCCATTGATGATGCTGATCCTCCAGGTACGTGAAAGTCTGCACCTCTTCCAGAGTTTCTCCATCGAATGTGATTGGGTTGGTTGTTCCCCGTGTTGAATTTGAGAATTTTGGTTTTTGCCTTGCGTATGTTGAGGCTTACTGATGCAGCGGCTGCTGCAACACTAGTTGTCTTGACATGCATTTGTTCATGTGTATATGATCCAAGAGTCATGTCATCTGTGAAGTCTAAATCTTCTATTTGTTTCTAATCTATCCATTGTATTCCGTGCTTCACCTTAGATGTGGAGGTCTTCATAATCTAGTCAACCACCGGAAGAAAGAGGAAGGGAAAGAGTAAGCTACCCTATCTGACTCCGGTCCTCAGTTCGAATGTGTTTGTCAACTGTTCTGCATTCACGACTTTGCACTGTAGTTCATCGTGTGAATTTCGTATGATGATGAATATCTTCTCAGGTACACCATAGTATCGAGAAGGGTTACATAAGTCCATCCTTTCCCAACTGTCAAGGAATTTAATTTATAGTTGCTAATGCCATCAAATTGATTGCTCAATAATGATCCATAGTGTATCTATTTGTTCCGTGCACGACTGATCCTTACGAAACCCGGTCTGTTGATATCGAAGCTGGACGTCTACTGAGTTTTTCGTCCTGTCCAGCGTCACTTTGTCGAAAACCTTTCTTGGTACTGTGATTCCTCTATAGTTCTCACATTTGCTCCGATCTCCTCTCCTTGGCATCTTGATGAGATATCCTTTTTCCCAGTCTGCCAGCGGCACTTCTTCTTCCTCCCAAATCTTCCTGAATAGAACGTGGAGCGTGTTTACAGTTATTTTTGTGTCTGACCTAAGTGCTTCAGCTGGTATATTGTCATATCCTTCTGCTTCCCCTCTCTTGATTTGTCTGATGGTCATCCTGATTTCTTTGATCGTTGATAAAGTGACATTATGTCCAAAATAATGAACAAGTAAATAGGTTTATGAATCATGAAGTTTTCATATGTACAGCAAACAGTGGTCTAATTTAAGTGAACAGATTTCTATTCATTACAAGGATTAATAACAGTAAACAACTAGATTTCAAGTAAGACCATGAATCTAAATTGATTTTAAGACGGTTTAAGCATTTGAAGTGTTAAAAACTAGAACTATCCACTGCTTAACATCATTTTATTCAATGATACAGATTAATTGGATAGAAAAAGCAGCGGATTATCTTCTTCCTCTATATTCTGGTAATTGGATTAAACGTTTAAAAAAACCACGTGATATTCTTCTCTCTGTTTGGTATCAACTTAAAGATAAAAGTCATCTTCGTCGTATCAGATTAAAACGTGCTATTGCATTATATCGTTGGATAACCAATTTAGATAGTCTTTTCAATTGGATTCAACAATGTCAAAAAGAATTAGAACGTATTGAAATGGATATATGGAATATGAATCCATCACAATCTACTGTCATTAAGAAATCGAATCACATGTAATGTTGAGATTTCCTTTTTTTTTATTATTATTTTTTCTATTTTGGTCATACTTTACTATGTTCTATTTGTTACAATACGATAGTGTTTCAAGAAGAAATGACATTTTAAACAAGGATTAATTGGTCATGATCAGCTTTGGATAGGGGTTGTGGAGATTATTAAGTTTTTTGATTGAGATCATGAATCAACCAATGTTGGGTCACCGTTGGAAACCTGGAAGCACTGGACAGCCGTTCCGTCCTAGTATGGGACTCCTCAGTGGCAGTGCGCATCCACGATCTCGCGAGATTCGATCCCAGGACCTATCGGTCTCGCGCCAGATGCTTAACCAACTAGACCGCTGAGCCGGTATCCAATGGTCTTAGTGTTAGTGGATTGGTTGATGTTAGACACTAGTGCGAGACTGATAGGTCCTGGGTTCGAATCTCGCAGGGAGCTGGATAGTATATTATTTGAATTTTAAACAATTCGAACAAGTTGTATAGATGCTTTTTGTAAAACTAACAATTTACAGTGGCGAGACTATAATTTCTGGACGAACCAATCAGGCATAAGATAACAGGTCATGGATTTTGGCGCGAAATTCACTCATTCATTTGACGAAATAGCATTTCGGCATTAGATCGCGATGAAAACCCTAAATCCAATACCTAGTCTTATCATCAACTGTAAATCATAATTCTAATTCTTCAAATAGGTTTATAACCCTCATTTTGTCCTAATTATTAGGTGCACACTATCAAGGTCATCACGGCATCTCTCAAAGGTCATCCATAAATTATAGTCTCACTGAAATCATTTCAGTGTTAGATGAACCATACTGAAATATCTGTAATTAAATTCATTCATAGTTATATAATATATTCTTGTGGGCCGGGGTAATTTCACATTGGTTTTCAGGAGAACCAGACACCATCCAGACTTTCATGTGACAACTCAAATAGTACAGCTCAATCGCACTTCACAGGAGAACCAGACACCGTATAGGCTTTAATTCTACAATCTGAAGAGTACAGCTCAATCCTGAGGCGCGACTACACAGGTACTGAGCACTCTGGTGGACCATTCACACCATTCATATACACATTCACATCGTATGCATAGTTATTCCGAACAATGATCACGTGAATCAATTATGCACATCACGAACAGGCCAAAGTTCACCTATTCCGCTTACACGACAGTCAAACTCGTTAATGTTAGCAATCGTGACATGTCTTACAATATCCCAATGACAATGGCCCTCGGGAACACTGAAAAGCAACCACCAGTATGAATGAAATCGGTTAACCAGCAAGTCAATTTTTTGCATGAACAGTCAGCAAAACTTGACAAACAATGCCGAACCGTCCACAATATCAATGGCGAACCTCCAGCCTCATATCAGACCTTCAGCTCTACATAGCCATATAGCTTATACTGCATACAACACATTTGTAGAGTAGTAAACGAAATAGTCCAGCCTGAAGCGTTAGTGCTTAAAAAACGCTTAAAACACATTGTCTGGTTTCGGAATTCTATTACTAGAATACCAAGATCATCTTCATCGCATTTGCGAAATTTTCATTTTTCTGACTTTTCAGACCCTGAGAGTTAGGCGTAGTATCTTACTTACTTACGCCTGTTACTCCTCGTGAAGGAGCATAGGCCGCTCACCAGCGTTCTCCATCCAACCCTGTCCTGGGCGATCCTTTCTAGCTCCGTCCAGTTGTAATTCATCCTTTTCATATCTGCTTCTATTATCCGACGTAATGTGTTCTTTGGCCTTCCTCTTTCTCGCTTCCCTTCAGGATTCCAAGTTAGGGCTTGCCTCGTGATGCAGTTTGACGATTTGCGTAATGTATGTCCTATCGATTTCCATCGTCTTTTCATAATTTCTTCTTCAGCTAGAAGTTGGTTTGTTCTCTCCCACAGAAGGCTATTGCTGATGGTATCCGGCCAATGGATGTTGAGTATCTTGCGTAGACAGCTATTTATAAATACTTGTACTTTCTTGATTGTGGTTGTTGTAGTTCTCCAAGTTTCAGCTCCATAAAGTAGAACTGCCTTGACATTCGTATTGAAGATTCTCGCTTTGATATTGGTTGAAAGTTGTTTTGAGTTCCATATGTTCTTCAATTGTAGGAATGCGACCCTTGCTTTACCGATCCTCGCCTTTACGTCTGCATCTGAGCCTCCTTGTTCATCGATGATGCTTCCCAGGAATGTGAAGGATTCTACATCTTCCAGAGTTTCGCCATCAATACTGATTGGATTGCTGTTCTCCGCTTTGAATTTGAGGACCTTAGTTTTCCCTTTGTGTATGCTGAGGCCTACTGATGCAGAGACTGCTGCTACACTGGCTGTCTTCATCTGCATCTGTTCGTGTGTATGTGATAGGAGGGCTAGGTCATCTGCGAAGTCCCTTGTAATTAAATTGGGTTGTTATAAAGATTGTAAATTTCTAATCAGTATGAACAATCAAAAAGTGACACTTAAAAGATCTACTGTCTATCATTCATGATTATTTATTCTTTACCATTTAAATTGTATTGACTATTCATAATATTAATTTGATAAATTCACTCAGCAACATGATTCTCATCATGGTGGATAATGTTTTAATCATCATCATCATCTATGATGAACAGAAGTCTCACATAAAGTAGGAAAACAATAAAAATGTTGTTCCAAATGAGAATTCGAAAATACTGACTATAATATCATACCCCATGCCCAACCCTCCTCCTTTATCCCGGCTTCAAGACCGGCAGTAGCCTCTGGTGGAACTCCAGGAGGAGTTTATACATATATATGGCAATAACATAATAACATTGATATATGTATAGTTCAATAATATTAGACCAGAAAGGGAATTTTTGAGTAAATAATAACATTAAAACAGATTGTATACCCAAGCATACTAAGGCAAAAAACACAAGTAAATAATATATTGACATGTAAAGTAATTAAATAAAAGCATAATTGGGCTTTCTCCAGCCGAGAAAGTCACTGAGATATTGTTTTCGTTCCACCTACAACAAGAAGCTATCAGTTAATTCTTTTAAAGAATTGAAACAAGATGTTAACTAAACTAACCACGAATCGAAAACAACATAACCCTAAGATTTAAATATAGTTCAGAAGTCATAGGTTCTTCTTTGCTTGTATAGAGTTAGGGTTTGTTATCCATACCCCGAAACATTAAACAGGCTGATCCGAATCAGAAGTCTATTACACAAATTAGTCATTAAAATAAGCATCGAAGGCGTTTTATATTCTACTTCTATGGTCGAAGATATAAACGTAAACAGACGTAAAGCGTTCTGGGGATTTTACTGAAAACAGTATTATTTGTTCAGATGTATTTTAAGAAAACTGAAACTTGTAAGTTCAATAGTTAATAATTCATTTTTGCCATATCGACAGGAACTTCCGATTCAAACGTCTTAGCTCTATGAATTTTTGAAAACCAATAAAATTGTTGATTACTAATCTTATTGGTTTGCATCATTGTGTTCTTACCAACCCCGAACGTTGTTGCTACCTTCACGTGGTGGTCGGGCTTGCCTATCGTGATGAAGCAACCAAGCTATATTGGCTGGAACAACCGTTCCTCAAGATCCTACCATGTAGGACAGGTCGCTTGAAGAGCAGTAAGACTAAAAGCAACAAACCCCAGGTCCGAAGGAGAAGTCGTACTACTGACTGTACAGAAGTGTGACAACAGTAAGATGTTTCCTTCAGACAATCAACATGACAGCGATTCTGCCTTCCCACAAGAAGGGGTGGGGTTAGAAAAGGTCGACCCTAAAAATGCACACCTCGCCGGCTTATCCCACGGATATCCGTCTCCGATGGTAAGGTCCCAACAAGTACGGAGCTAACACAAAAATTGCTCATAAAAAGGTCGTGTGTGACCGACCTCAAGCAGTTGTATCTTGGACACTGCGGTCACGCTCTGAGGTCACTAAGACCACTTCTAATCCGATTTCCTTTTCAGGTACCTCCAGAAGAACCCTTCCACGGTGTGTGCAACCGGGAAGTGATAACCTTCCTCATACCTCTAACAGCACTCAAGACTACTGTATTCATAATCAACCTATTCTTACCACCGGTATTCGTTAGATTTTAGTCAATCACCCAGGACTGAACGTAGTTATTGTTCTTTCAATTATGATATCATGATTTAAAAGTTCAAGAATTATGACTTTTATCATCCAAAAACAATTTAGTATTTTGATGGAGTTTTGTTCTCTGAGCTGGATGGTTTGGTCGTGGAGCTTTCATCGTTCTTCTGAACACCCATCAACATCGAGGTGCACAGAACAAGCTGTGAAACACATATGGAGAAAATCGAACACTTCACTTCTATCTGAAGTTTGTGCTGATGATGTCGTTCAGAAGAACGATGAAAGCTCCACGACCAAACCATCCAGCTCAGAGAACAAAACTCCATCAAAATCATCCACCTGAGCTACAAATCTTCTCCACAATTTAGTATTCTTTATAAATCTGATTTTTGCATAGCTTTTACCAGTTCTCCACTACCGACCTACAATTGTAAATTGCAAGTATTATTTCATAACATCAAGTAATAAACATCCAAGGATTAAAAGAAAAAGAGTATAATATTTGTGATGGTATAACTTTGAGACTGAGTTTAGTGAAATAAAATCTTACCTCTGGTCTATATCTTAATAGATGTATTTCGTTCACTTGAAAATAGTACATATGTTTACACTGTAGCATGGCGTCGAGTCGCGGTTGACTATGAACATCACTAAAAGAAGGTTGCGTACGGAATATCGATAACATCTTCCGGGAACCAAATATCAGAAGGCAATTAATGGACGTAGTTCAGATATATTTGCTGGTGATCTCGTGTTATCGAAAGAATACCGAGATCATGCCAGGATACAAGCTTGGTTACTGAGCGTAACCGAATTCACGCGAGGTCACAATCGAAAGAAGAGAATAGTGGATGTTTTTTCTTAGTACAGTTAAGCAAACAAGCACAGTAAAACAACCACTGGTACAATTGGTTATAATAATGTTTATTTCCATTAAACCAATCGCATTCTAATTCAAAAGATAGATATATCATTTCAATAATGATTAATCTACCTCCGTTTATTATGTTTTCAATCTTTCTGACTTCAGGAAAAACTCCCGAAGTTCTAATGAGAAGCCGTTACCAGTGGAGTTCAACCAGGTCTGTTGTGAGATAGGAAATCACTGAAGACAATGGTGTACGGTGGCGCAACTTCGTGGATTGATTGAAGTTAGACATTAACACCGTCGGATGCCGGCTCAGTGGTCTAATAGTTAAGTGCTCGCGCGCGAAGCCAGTAGGTCCTGGGTTCGAGCCCCGGGTGGTGCGGATCGTGGATGCGCACTACTGGGGAGTCCCATACTAGGACGAAACGGCCGTCCAGTGCTTCCAGGTTTTCAATGGTGGTCTAGCTTCAACTGACTCATGATTTCAATCTGTGAAACTTTCTATTTATTGCCAAATTCTAGTCTTATTTATCTTTTCCCAATTTGTTATCAAATAAAGTTTCTAAACAAGAAAAAAAAGTATAAACTAAGAGTGATGTAAAATCATTTGTCATTTTCAGAAAGAATAAACGATAATGTTTCTAGATGAATCAATCAGGCATAAGATAACAGGTCATGGATTTTGGCGCGAAATTCACTCATTTAGTTGACTAAATAGCATTTTGGTATTAGATCACGATGAAAACCGTAAATCGAATACCTAGTCTTATCATCAACTGTAAATCATAATTCTAATTCTTCAAATAGGTTTATAACCCTCATTTGGTCCTAATTATTAGGTGCACACTATCAAGGTCATCATGGCATCTCTCAAAGGTATAATTGGTTAAAAAATATAATTGGTGTATTGCCATAAGTTCTCACTCTTCCAGTTGTGTTCGAGTAGAGAGCCTGTATAAGGTTAAGTAATAAATATAAAGCATTTTCACCAAGTCCAACCATGTCTAGCGAGTTATCAATGTCACTGGTTTCTTCAATAGCATTGCTTCAAAGTCTCTTTTAAGAAACTAACTGCGTGACTTTAAAAAAACATAATTTTTAAAACAGCACTGGAATGTAATGTGGTTTGTGCTACTTGTATCCACATAAGTAGTATATAACGTTAATTAGGAATGGAATGTCTGGCAGCAGAATCTCAAGAAGATCAAGAAGGAAAGAACGGGAACATAAGGCAATTGGTATGTACACGCAGGAACAATGAAGTCTGAAACAGCCGACTGATATTTGCAAATGGAACAGTCAAGTTTTAGACAATTGATTGACACTTTTCAAATAGGGTGTTTATTGTTTAGCTCTCAGATTTCACTAAGATATTCTGTAATTTTGTTTCGTTCACTACAGTAGTATCATGACTACAACAAAACAAATAATAACTCGTTATGTTGGTGCCTAATTATAGAAAAGAAACTAACTAATTTTCCATCTGTGAAATGACTAACTTCGGTACATTAGCAAACTCAGACTTACTGTTTGCTGAAAGATGAAACCTTTAAGCTTCTCAAAATACATCAGTTGGTTTTCATGTTGTTCTGCATGAATTAGTCACCATAGTAACAAAAGAACCTTAAAAGTCTCATACTTAGATCGTTTTTTTTTATATATTTTTCATAAGTAACAAGGTCCAATTTCGTTGCTAAGTCTGCTCATCGGTGAATTTAACAAGGTTTTATGTTTACTTTTATATTTCAAATATTTCCCATAATTATTTACTAATGTTTTTACTCTAAATGACCGAAAGTTTATAAAACATTGTCCTTTTTATATTTCAGTACAACTGAGAATATAAAATTTGCCATTGGTCAAGCACTTCAGTTGCGAGCCGAACTAAATGCTAGAGATGACAAAGTCAAGTCATATTTAGAAGAAGGTAAAAGACTGAAAGCTTCATTCAAACAACATTTAATGCTATATGATAAGTCAAGATATGAAAAGTGCCATCAGCCATACGAAATGTCTCAGTTATATTCGAAAACGGAAATGGGAAAACAACATGGAACTAATAATCCAACTGATGAAATACAAATTTGTAAGATCAGTGAACAGCAGAAAAAGTTCCGGAATAATACCTTACAAAATGTGAATATTACTGACAAGGATTGTATTATAGAAAAAGCTGAACAACACAGTCGAATCGCAACAGTTAGATCAATTTCCCCTGATCCTCACCTTGAATCTGTGAGGTTAAATGCAAATTACAGTCAAAAGTCAGATACATCATCTATGGCATTAAATCAACTGGATTTACAAAATGAGAGTGATATGAGCAATGAAGAAGACCAAATAATAACAGATCTCCGGTTACGTATGACACGATTAGTAACATCATGGTATAATTTGCACAAGAAATGGCATCAAATATATGAACGACTAGAATTACAACTTAGTATTAATGAATTTGCAAGGTTAGTTAAATGATACTTACTTACTTACACCTGTTACTCCTCGTGAAGGAGCATAGGTCGCTCACCAGCATTCTCCATCCAACCCTGTCCTGGGCAATACTTTCCAGCTCCTTCCAGTTGTAATTCATCCTTTTCATATCTGCTTCTATTATCCGACGTAATGTGTTCTTCGGCCTTCCTCTTTTCCGCTTCCCTTCAGGATTCCAAGTTAGAGCTTGCCTCGTGATGCAGTTTGACGATTTGCTTAATGTATGTCCTATCCATTTCCATCGTCTTTTCATAATTTCTTCTTCAGCTGGAAGTTGGTTTGTTCTCTCCCACAGAAGGCTATTGCTGATGGTATCCGGCCAACGGATGTTGAGTATCTTGCGTAGACAGCTATTTATAAATACTTGTACTTTCTTGATTGTGGTTGTTGTAGTTCTCCAAGTTTCAGCTCCATACAGTAGAATGATAACTGATCACTAATTGACTTCTTATACTATTGAAGCTTGATCATTCAATGAATGATTTCGTTATTTTACACAATCATTAGATCAGTCTGTAAGACAATTCACAAGAAATACTCTTGATCTTGAACTTAGTCATCCATTTAAGCAGTTACGTTTCAAAGGGTTTCTACTGCTGATGTTTTTTCGCAACTAACCTGTCTGTCACTGGTTTAATCATTTCGAATAACGTATGTGGCTAATCTCGGAAATCAATGCCTATGATTCGAGCTTTTTCACAAAGATATTTTCAAAGTTTTAGCTTTTTAAGCTTCTATAATTCAGCCTATCAAATTCTATGTAAATCAGGATGCTAATGACAACCCGGGAGGAGTTTACACTTGTTTTTGGTATGTTATTGCGGTCCTCCTTATTAGACACGCATAATTAATTCATTAATCAGAGGTTTATATTTCTTAATGACTCGGTTATCAATGTAATCAGTCAAATTGTAATGCTTTTAAAGTGACAGAGGTTTAACTTTATACTGAAAATATTTCAGATGTATTGAGATCAATGACTACTTAATACTTCTATTGGCAATTAGTGTGAACACAATCAATCAAATAATGAACTGTTGAGGAAAATTAATTTAATGAACTGATAAATAAGCTAATCCGTGTCGGGTAGAGACAGGTATCTACCTCAGTACAATGGAAGTTGGTCGCGCGATTTCGTGGATTGGTTGATGTTAGACACTAACAACATTGGATGCCGGCTCAGTCGTCTAGTTGGTTAAGCGCCTGGCACGAAACTGTTAGGTCCTGGGTTCGAATCTCGCAGGGAGCGGGATCGTGGATGCACACTGCTGAGGAGTCCCATACTAGGACGAGATGGCCGTCCGGTGCTTCCAGGTTTCCAACGGTGGTCTAACATCAATTGATTCATGACCTCTATAAAAAAAGCTTGATAAATAAGCGTTAGATAGTGAAGAGGGTTGAAGCCATCTATAATTCAAGTCAGCTAAACTGATTCATCGATTCAACATTTCAAACGTCAGCTCATAATCCAAGTGGCCTATATGCATTTATCTAACTCTGAAAGTTAAACTATTTTATCTCATTTTATGGTGTGATAGTTACATATATATTATTTTTGCTTCGTTTTCTAACTATTCGTTCATCATTCATAGGAAGAATTAGTACAACTGTTTAGTCTATTTACTAATTTCGATTATCCTGTGATCACTAGCGTATATGTGTTTCTTATTTTTCTTACCAAGTATCGCAGATTCTTTGGAACATTGGTTGGTACTTCATTCAGCAGAAGTGGAATGTTTAGATATGGGTGATTCTATCAAGGAAACACAAATATTAATTGATCGATTAAATGTTTTGGAACGGAATACTGTGCCACAAATCAGTAGATATGAAAAACTTAAACAACTTACAAAGGTTTGCTTAGATGTCACATTTAAAACGTTTAGTATTCAATGGTTAAGATCATGAGTCAGTTGAAGCTAGACCTGGAAGCACTGGACGGCCGTTTCGTTCTATTACGAGACCCCTCAGCAGTGCGCATCCACGATCTCGCCCCCTGCGAGATTCGAACCCAGGACCTACTCGTTTCGCGTGCGAGTACTTAACCACTAGACCACTGAGCCGACATTGCATTCACTTTTAATAGCTAAAGTCAAAGATATTTGGAAATAAGCGTTTGAGTAATATCATACAACAAGTGCAATGTGAAGGCTATTATAAAAGTAAAGATTAGAGTAAAACCTGAAAAGTGTTCAAATAGCTACTGTATGTTTTGAAACATTTTTGGAACGCAATACAAAGTATCAACCACTAGTGAATTACTGTTGGAATGCACAAATTCTTCAGTTCTTTTTAATCCTTGACTACAATAAGATGAGGTTAGTGGTAACCCAACGGGATTCTCCATGTATCGTGGTTGGAACCAAAAGTTCTGCCCTAGATTATATTAAGAAGTGGGTGGTGTATTTCTCAAGGGGGGGGTAGACAAGCTGAAGTATAATGTTCGGGGTTTCATCATAATAATGTTCTATGACTTGTATAGTAAGTGATCAGTCATTGCGTATATTCAGCTAGGTGAAAGGTGGGGAGAATCATCCAGTCAGTATTGCTTATGTGACATAATAATCATAAACATACATTGCCTATAATTATATAAGATTAACATTCCAAAGCATTACACTCTTAGTGAACTATATGAGCAATTGTTCTAGTCATGTTAATACTTTTGGTTCCATAAATGTATAGAACTTTAGATTTCCTACTGACGAAATTGACATATTTTCGACCAGGCAAGTGATCTAATGACGTTATGCATTGAATAATATTTCAATAAAGCATAAGCACTAATTCAATGTTACCTTAGTCATTTTGATAGTTTATTATTTTATTTATTTTAACACATAGATATTGGTACAAGTAGGCACCAAATACATATGCACCACACAAATCTCATTCGATATGTGTGAGGGATGTGATACTGCCTGAGTGCCCAAACCGAAGCAGGTGGTTTTCTTAGGGGACCACTCCCCGAGCCTTCGACCTGAGGGTCTGGTCCACAAGGAAGTGGAGCATCGTAAGGAGATGCAGTCACATGGTAGCCGGTGACCAACAATTGGTTCATACGCCATTTGTCCCCGCAGGATCCTGGAGCCCATGTGCACCATTAGTTTGGAACCCGGTTAAAGCGCCGGACATTCGCATTTCGTTCTCTCATTTTCGTAAACAACACTGTGGCCACGAGAATGTGGTGAGTAAGACTTCCCTGGCAGAGGATGTATTGCTGGTTGGATAAAAAAAAGCCAACGACCATAACACTTTGAAAGCACCGGTTCTCGTTCGATCACCGCAGTTAAGCAACGTTTTGATAGTGATTTCTTAAATCTCATTCTCTTTTAAAGAATAACAGATGGAATCTAAATTTTAATACACATTCACAATTTAAGACTTTAAGTTTACTATGTTTCACATTTCACAATGTGTCTTTAGACTATTTAAGTTTTTCCAAAAGCTCATTAAGAAGGGCAGACATCTCTTTCATATTACTTTCTTCAGTGTAGAATATATATGCCCGCGCACTTTGTCTCCATCATTTATCAGCATGTTACATATACTTTCTTCATTTATTTTAGTTTGAACTCGCTGAGATCGAAGAAAATATGCTGAATGTGCCAATAAGTTGTGTGAATATTGTTCACAGTTCGGATCTAGAAAATATACAAACACTTTTAAATTACTATGAATTGAACGAAACAGATGCATCAAATGATCTCGATGATTCTAAGCAGAATGTCGACACAATGACAGATGAGAATGTAAAGGATACTACCGATTCACCTGAAGTTAGTTGGGAGGTGGCAGAAGGTCAGTATCTTTCACTCGGTAGTTTCACATAACACCTATACTTTTAATTTATTAAAATTTATTCAGAATGGGTTTTGTGGAGAGTTTTAGAAATTTCACAGGTTGAAATCATGAGTTAGTTGAAGCTAGACCACCATTGAAAACCTGGAAGCAATGGACGGTCGTTTTGTTTATAAAAAGTAGTTTAACTAAACTAAACATTACGAAATTCCTGGTTATTTGATATGATCACAGAAAAAAGTGGGAAAAACAGGATTTTCAGTTCATTTCAAGACTTTCTATCAGCCACAAATAATATAAAACCACATTTAGTAACATCATTGCTTACACGTTTTTCAAATACCTTACTTATGCTATTTGAACTCGACTTCCTTGATGATAATGATGATAACATGAAAGTCGCTGCTCGGATAGCTCAGTGATAACGTCTCTGACTGTGAAGCTGGTTGACACGACTTCGAATCCTCCAGAGAGCACCAGTTTCCTCAAGATTACAGATACACCTTGATGACGAGTGCCAAGTAGCACGAAACTCGGGTCCAGAGTTTCCTGCCGACTACCTCCAACCACCATCTAACGTGAAAGTTTGTTTATAATCTAATCATATACTTAGAATACTTCAAAATATTATTTCACCTAGTATACTTCAATAAAAGAAGGATAAAAGTTATTGTTTGATAAAATGAAACAATTTAAAGGCTTGTGTTTCACATTTGTTACAGATGCAAAAGTTTCACAAATTAAATAACTGTGATAATTCTGGATGCGCGCTGCCACTGAGGAGTCCTATACTAGGACAAAACGGCCGTCCAGTGCTTTTAGGTTTCTAGTGGTGGTTTAGCCTCAATTGGTTCATGATATCAATCAGTGAAATTTATAAAAATCTCCACAAAACCCATTCTGATAATTGAAAATTAGTTGAATTGGATGATAAATCTAATCATAGAATATCTCTCTGTTTATATCAGAATACAATATGTGGCATCATTGTTCACATGATACATGTCCAGGCTATTATCGAGTCATTAAACAAACTAACACATTTGATTCGTAGTTTGATTAATCTCTCAGTGGTTACTAGCTGTTATAATTCTCTCAGTTAGTAATGTTTTCATTTGATGTAGTATTGTGGTACGTGCTACTTATATTGATATAAGTAGTATATTATGCGAGTCAGGAATGTAATGTTTGGCAGCAGAAGATGAGGAAAGATCAAGAAAGCAAGAGCGGGAATAGAATGCAACTTGTATGAAAATGTAAGAACAATGAAGTCTGAAGCATTATGAGACAACTGGTGGACATTTTGCAAATTAAACGATTTGATATCTAGATTACAGATTTTATTGACATGCAACATTCAATTGTCCTTATCCATGTTCTGTTCACTAAAGCATGTTTAAATAAACTAAACGCGTTTTCTGTACTATATATATGTAGACTAGAGCAATGATTACTGAATTTTATAGGCATCAAATTTATAAGTTACAGTATGACTACTAAATGGCCTCCAAGCGTAGTGTTTTGTTCGTTAAATGTTAACTTTCATTAGGCTATTCAATTTACTTCCATCATTTCTTCTAAACACTGTTTATAGATTCTATAAGTGACTATTTAATGAGAAAACATGAGTGGATTAATCATAATTGTAAATCTCGTGATCGTTCCTGGTATGAACTATATATGGTCTTAAATACATCAGTTAAACAGCTGTTAGCCTATAAAAACAAATCTGATTACAATGAAGATAAGTGAGTTTACATGTTTATGCTGAAATGAAAAAAAAATATTTCACCCATCATTGTTGATTTTTCTGTCACTAGTACTTTACATCTCAGGTCAGTTGTAGTATGGATGAAATACCCTCATGTACTATTTATACCAATTCATGAGTTGATCAAATAGTGTTTTCCGAAGTTCACGATAAGCCGTAAATTTTGATGGGCTTCTGATGTTACTACTTAGATTATGTTAAAGTAGTATGATATTTATATAGAAAATACTAAACGATTACAATTCGCACACAAATTAAACTATTTCGTGGTTTGTACAAATCACCAGTCAAATGATTCGTAAAATTCACTAATATTCCAAACATTTGGGATAAAGCGTTCGTAGATCGTGTGATTGAAATTGGAAGTATGTGGTTATCTTAAACGAAAAATTCCGTTTTTATTGGATGCTTAGTTCTTGGAAATTCAATGGAGAATAGTTAGCTCTTACTCATTGAAACCTTATCATAAATCGATATGCATGATTTGCTTTACCAATGATCTAACTATTCATGACCACTTCATTGAACTGCCATCAATTATAAATGGAACATAACATTACACATTTCATTGTCACGAGCGGCATTGTCAGCCAACTCAAGAACTTCAGCCGCCAGGTGCTCGAGGACAGCCGCCAAATAAACAGGGGCACCAGCTTCGAGACGTTCTGTGTAGTTACCCTTGCGAAGGAGGAGATGGACACGACCAACTGGGAACTGCAGACTAACACGGGCTGATCGCGTTTTCACCTTAGTACGAGACTTTTCACCTTTACCAAGTCCACTCATTATCCGTTAGAGCCGAGAAACGTGTTAAATTTGCATTAGTTCTTCACTTTGTCTAAATAGTTATTTGAGGAAATAATTTCATTCTCAAGTTCTAAAAAAACATTTTGTTATTTTATTTTGTGTTTAAGTCCTCAATCCAATACATTTCGTGGAGAGACTGGATTATTGGTGGGACAGAATCTATTAACTGCTTGTGAAACAAAGGATTATACGAAACGATCCAATACATTTCGCATTACATCTACGGCTACCGGAGCTCGGTATCTATTCCAAGTTCGTTTGATAATTGTCATTCATTATGTTTGATCATTTGAACATCATCAATCTACACTGAAATATAACATGAATTATGTGATGAATCGGATTTTAACTCACTGTGAAGTTAGGCAAATGATTTTTGAATGTTTAGTGTCGTTTTTAAAACTACAACTGTCTAAATAACCCAATACAGATGCACAGAAAGTCAAATGATCTGGCAGTAAAGGCAGATTATGCAGAAACACAATGAGGAATTCAGTTGAATAAACCTGACAGAAAAAACTAAAAATTTATTTTCTGAGTAATGCAACAGTACTCGACTTGAAGACCAGGATAACTGAAGAGACTGTATGAAAGTTTTCTGCACACCAGATCAGGTTCATTGACACATGTTACTTGGGCTTTCGTTGTATATGAGTGACAGATTCTGAAAGTCTATGATGACAGGGTTGATGAAGTTCTATCGATAAACCTAGAAGGTAAAATGTGGGTCATGACTTGTATCAACTTAATATCTCATTTTATCTTTCGTCAACTATGCAAAGCGACGTTCAGAAACCCAATGGTTTAATCATCTGGTTGTTTCCAATATTTGGTAAAAAAATATTGTGATTGTTAAACTATTCGACTAAGATTTATTTTGTATTGGTTTGCATAAATAAGTAAAAATCTCTGTATTAGTGTAGAGTATTGACGAGAAATTAATTGTAACCGAATATTCATTCTCTCGATTTGTTTTTATCAATTCGGCATACTTGCTTACTTACTTCTACCTTTTACTTCTAATGGAGCATAGGCCGCCGACCAGCATTCTCCAACCCACTCTGTCCTGGGCCTTCTTTTGTAGTTCCATCCAATTCTTGTTCATTCTCCTCATGTCTATCTTCATCTTCCGGCGTAATGTGTTCTTTGGTCTTGCTCTCCTCCTTTGGCCTTGAGGATTCCATGTGAGTACTTGTCTTGTGACGCAGTTGGATGCCTTTCTCAATATGTGTCCTATCCACTTCCAGCGCTTCTTCCTGATTTCTTCCTCCGCTTCAATTTGAAATACATCGAATTCATTAGATGGTACACCACGTAACTCCTTGTTGTAACATTTTATTATAAGAAAATGGTTATAGAGTAAAGATTTTAGTCACTAATTTGAAGTATATCTACAAATTATTGTCTATTCTGTGCTGATATGTTGACTGAGCTACTGTGAATACAATATGGTAATAAGAAAACGAGCAACGAATATCTTTTAATCAAACGTTTTCGTTACTATGATGTTACTTTTTGGTTTTGTTTTACTATCAGTAATTGACAAGAAAGTTCCTCTTGTCATCAAATAACATGAAAGCAGTGATCATGAATACTTTCCCGTTTTCTGACAAACTTGGATCTATGTTGGTTTAATACTAGGATCTAATATAAATTGTGGAATAATCAGGACCTAGAGGGTATCTTCAAAAGTAAGGAACATCCTGCACATTTCCACGTTATGTGCAGAAAATTATAATGATATCGATGGAAGTTAAAACTTGAGCTTCAAAAGAAAGTCAGGCGTCATTCTATTACTGGCTATTTTAAAAGTTAACACTTGTCATAAACATGACGACTTGGTTGTCCAACGAGTTCCTACTGGCCATCAGAATAACTTTTCTCCATGTTTAGATACTTTAACTGTTTATTCAAGACTCTGGCTCACACAATAAAGTCAATAAAAACACTCTGTTGGGAAGATGATTTAAAATGCAATAGGACCCATGTTTGATTGCCTTATGTTTACCATCAACCAGCTGGGCAGTGAAGATTGATAGGACATGTCATTACCTTTTTATCAGAAACCTACGAACCGCTATTAGCAAATACTTGAACAATAACAGCTGACATCGCTAAGTGACTTACGAGAGCACTGATGCTAATGAGGATAAATATGGATCATACAGGATCTGCCAACGCTTCCAGGTAGAGCTTCCATAGATGTAAATTCGATTGAAGTGTCAATATTTCGGTTTGTCTTTCCTTCTTTAGAATTTTCAGCGGGTGATATTAAATAACAGTGTAAAACATTTACAGATTAGGAAATTTCGTATTGATCTGTGATCTACAGTATAACACCCGAACAGTGAACATACAGATGATTCATTTATTTTAGAATTATATTTCTTAGCATGTTTACGTATTATAAATGACAATCATAAACTTATTCCCATTGTTTCCTGTTTTAGGCTCAAACCAGTGAAATTATGAGAAAGTGGCTTGATTTAATTCAAAATATCAACCGACAAACGAGATCAACATCAGGTCCAACCATTATCACTTTATCGAGACCATCTGAAGAATTCCAGAATCCTTTAGTCATTGTAGATATGCATGAAACATTGACTACATCGAAAAAATTAACTTTAACACAAATGTTGAGATCAAAGACAACTAATCAAATATCATGCATGCGAAGACATAGTTCAACCCAGGATAATGATCTTACAAATAATATGTTAGAGAACACAGAATCACCACAAATTCGAATGAAACGATTTCCTTCAGTGCGCACAATGAAAGTATTTTCACCAAGACAAGTAGTACGTTGGCTGACATTTAAATATTCTTCATTTTCACCCTCCTGCTCCTCTTCCTCCGGTATGAGTCATCAAACGCCTAAATTGATTAGAAGTAGTACATCACATAATATGGAATCTGAACAGTTTGGTCAACCAACTCCATTACTACGCAAAAGTTTAACTTATGGTTCCTTGCATAAAATTAGTCGATTTTCTATTACACCAAAGAGTCATAAAGATACATGACATGGATATCATTAGAATTGGTGTGTAAAATACATATCGACTATAACATTTGATTATCGTTAATGTCCCCCCCCCCACCAAAAATGATAATTTTTAATTTAGTTTATAAGGTATTAGCAACTATTCAATAAAGAGAATACTTCATTGAGCCTTTAAATGTTTAGGTCTATATGTATATTCCAATTATGAACAATAAACAAATGATTTATATTTACATTTCAATAAAAGTTATTTCACAGTTAAAATAAAACGAATTATATAAAAAAAACTATAGCCAGGTCAGAAAGTGCAACACAGTGACTACCGGAGAAAGTTTAAAGGCAAGGGTTAGGGTCGGAGTCAGGTCAAGGGTTAGGATTGAGGGTTAGAGTTAGGCTTGAGTTAGAGTTAGAAGGTACGATATTAATAGTGCATGTGTCCATGAGTATTGTGTCGTTTGTAGTGTTGTCCTGAATAGTATAGTGTATTTGGACAAGGGTGAAATGGAATGTTGATATTGATGAATTACTGTTGCGGGATATCAGTCATTCTTCGTGTGGCCGAGTGGTCCAAAGCGCTGGTTTCAGGCACCAGTCTGAAATGAGAATGAGTTCAATGCCACCCTCAACGTTCACTTTCACAAGCACCCACATCATACAGTCTCGACTATCACACATATACTAAGACAAACACACAATCACAGCCAATCAACAACAACACTACCACCACATTCTCATTCTGTTCCTTGTCACTTCGAGACTTCGTCTCATTCACAACACCGACCAGTCACAGTCCGTTTCTTAGTCCCACTGACAGACAACATCGTCTGAATGTATCAAACTACCTTCATGTATGCCAAATGCTTAATTCACCTGTGCTTCGTGCTCAAATCCCGAGTTCGACCACGCGCATTGAGTACAGGCAGGCAAGCAGACCATGGTCAACCAACGCATCTCACCAGACAAAGTGACCATATTTCTGATGGATACCAGCAGACGAGTATTCAAGTATTGAAGATGAAAACTGCTTATGTATCTAGTGCATGATACACACAAACGAACACTTCGGTTCGGGTTTGGTGATGCGTCAATTTTACATCAATTAGACCGCACGATATTGTCGACGAGCTCACTACTTTAGTGACCCGGGATCTGACTCCAATTAGATCGTATGTTTGATTGCTGTCGAAATATATATGTCGCTTATCCTTAGCATGGTTGAAATGTGACTCTCATGAAGAATGACTAAATTGACCTGTACAGAAGCTAGAATAAAGTACATGGGCTAAACATATCAACTGACACAACATAGCCCCCTTGTAGCAAATAGAACATTTGAAAAAAATGTCTGTTTTCGTAAATAACATCAAATCAGTATATGGATGTTGTTAAAAGGCAGGGGGAAAATTGTACTAGGCCTAGTGATGCACAATGACACATGACGGCTGAGTATATGATACGAATGTGTGTTATACTTATGTAAAAGAATACGTGAATATCGTAAAGGCATGGGAAAAAAATGGAAAAATTAGCATGCGATTATTATTATTGTTATCAGAAGCTTTATTCAACATTATATTTTTGGTACAACATAGAATTCTCAGCATAAATTATTTCAACAAGTTTCCTTTTCTTATACCTTGATCGATTGTGACGATAAATTTTGAATGATGACCAGTTAGATGTTAGAAGTTCGGTAATCCACATTTGATTACTGTTCATTTGTTTCAATGCATATTGCCAGCCATCATGATGTCGCTGATTGTACCTTTTTGTATCCTGTATAGCGAAAGGTTGTAAAGTTTTCATAAACGCGCCTGAATAGGTTGTGCGCACAATAGACATAGTGATGTGCTAAAACAAACAACAAAGCAGATAACTTGATGAAATATCTAGATCGGTGGGACAGGTAGCCCAGGTATTCAAGCAAATCAATCAGCGCAGAGAAATTTAACATGCATTTATATTGTGATAGTCTGAAAGATAAAATAATACGTTCGTGATGAACAATTCGAAATATTGTGAAAACAGTAATAAATTGTCTATGGATATGAAAACGAAATAAATCGTGAAAATTAAGTAGAGTAGAACATAATAAATTAGTCGGTGGTGCCGACACAATGGTGAAATATGAACATACTCTGATGAGCTGCAGTAGAGTAAATAACGTCGATTAGCGATGTGTGTTACGAATCATCTAGTAGAGTTAAATGCATCCATGGACATAATAAGAAGGCAATATCGGAATGAAAAAGGTATGGTAGGAAAATATGAAATAGTGACATCCATGTATATACCAGTTGCTGTTTCACATATTACACAGATATATTCCAGTATTCCTGTTTGACATATAACAGGAACACGATTATGTTGATTAGTTTTCTTAAAAGAACATTCATCAAAATCTTCAGTGATTCGTTTATGTACAGAATATCTAGGTTTTTATAGTATTTTAGATGGCCTTGGGTTTGCGGAGAATTCTGACATCCTACTAAACATAGTAGCAGTATAAATAATCTCATTCAATCAGAAACTCGACATGTGACTTTCCATGCTGTGAGGTATATTCCCTTTTGAAAACCTGAGGCTGAAAGTGTCAATGGTTATAAAATACGTAAACATCGCATAACAACTGATGAATCATATTGGTCATTTATATATATATGCCATATCATTAAATATTCTAATTGTACTGCCAGTATTTGAAGGATGAGGTGGTGCATCAATTAAATAATCACTGAAAATTGAAGAACATATGGAACTCAAAACAACTTTCAACCAATATCAAAGTGAGAATCTTCAATACGAACGTCAAGGCAGTTCTACTGTAGGGAGCTGAAACTTGGAGAACTACAACAACCACAATCAAGAAAGTACAAGTATTTATAAATAGCTGTCTACGCAAGATACTCAACATCCATTGGCCGGATACCATCAGCAATAGCCTTCTGTGGGAGAGAACAAACCAACTTCCAGCTGAATTGGAAATTAGGAAAAGACGATGGAAATGGATAGGACATACATTACGCAAATCGTCAAACTGCATCACGAGGCAAGCCCTAACTTGGAATCCTGAAGGGAAGCGAAAAAGAGGAAGGCCGAAGAACACATTGCGTCGGATAATAGAAGCAGATATGAAAAGGATGAATTACAACTGCACGGAGCTAGAAAGGATTGCCCAGGACAGGGTTGGATGGAGAATGCCGGTGAGCAGCCTATGCTCCTTCACGAGGAGTAACAGGCGTAAGTAAGATAAGTTGAAAGAGAAAGTATGGATTTAACAGTTCATAATATTCAAGGTTCAAACTAACATTCTAAAAAAGAAAAGCCTTTAATAATATGCAATCGTCATAACAATACAAATTACATTTAGCTAATAAATAAGACATATATATTTTGCACTACTCATAAGTAGGTTGAATTTTAATAGTGAATTAACCGAGAAACCGAGAAACACATCAAAATGTGACAAATGAAGTTCAGTTAATTCACTATTTGTTGAGTGTTGTTTAACTGAAAGGTTTTTCTGTCAATTCGAATTATGAGAGAATGCAGAGAGAGAAAAGATCAAAAGATAAACCTAATCAACAAAATTGTATGAAATATGATTTTAGAGTTCCGTAGAGAACTCCTATGATGTACATATCATCACACCTACCGTTAACTGTAAATTAAGTAAGTTAACGCCTTTGTCGTATTTGATTTCCAAGAAAAAACAAACATCAGAGCATCCAAATGATTAATTGAAACCAATTCACTGATTCTCTTATTACTAGTCTGATGAATTGTGCCCATGAGAATTTAAATGATAGATACAAATGATGAATAATTTGATCAGATAGTTGATCCCTTGTATTCTCTCTCTTCACTATTGTGCAAAAATCCCTCTAGTATACGCTTATTTGTGCTCCATTCACTTATATCATTCATTAATCTTTGCACAGTTTTCCACTTTTAGTTCAAATTACATTGAGTATTGTCTACTTAAACATAAACTTGATCACAATCATTCATTTCAAAATGAATCAATTATCACTTCTTTGGTAGGATTAGTGTTGATTAGTTAGACAATAATTATACAAAACTCATCAAGATGCAACTATAAAATACTAACTAATCAACCAAAATTTCATATCTGTTTCATAGTAATCATTATGATTTGATGTCCGGTTTCCTATCACGTGAACTATCCACCAATCAGAATATCACTTATACATATCTTCACACTACGCCAAACCAATGACGTTCAACCGGTATGAGCAGTCTAACGTCCTTATTCGTTATATGTCCTTCTAGCCCGTCCACTTCAGTCCACAACACAATACCAGCTTCTGTAGTATGAATCGAATCGAATCAGATCAGATCAGATCGTTTATTTCAGACACACTCGGTTTATATATCAATCAGACAGACCACAACGTACCATAAAATAGAAAATAATATGTGTACACAAATAAGTCCAAAAAGTGGCTGTGAACGAGGGGGACAGTAATTAATAGACTGAGCATAGCTTAAGAACCGTAAATCGTATAATAATAAATTATCGGTCAAAATAAAGCTTATAATAAGAGGAATATAAATATACATAACCTAATTATTGAATAGTTATACAATAAGAATATTTATAGAATATTAGTTCATTAATAGTCCTTGGAAGTTACCTGTAATTTAGTCTTTGCTCGGATATAACAGTAATCACTTATTTTGTCAGTTTCCATTACTTATTCAGGTGATGTTAATCTCTGAAGGAAACTTTTGAAATTTTCTTGTTTGAAAACAATAGAATCTGATCTCACTGAAACTGCCATAATTTTACATCAGTTATGTGAATAAATGAATCAAATAAATTGTGAAAACACAAAAACTTTTATACCGATTTTTTCCAAGATTTCTTGAAACACATGCAGCTCAACACTATCTTGATATGAGAGGTTGTAGCGTGGTGTCGAGTTGGGATTAACTATGAACACCGCTACCAAGAAACACGTGCCAAGTTAATCAGAAGGCGAAGGTATAACGTAACCATATAAATCCATAAAATCCCCGAGAAGCCAAATATCAGAAGACAATTAATGGACCAAGTCGATGTTTATTTGCTGGCGATCTCGTGGCATCGAAAGGATACCGAGATCGTGCCAGGATACAACCTTGGTTACAGAACGTAACCGAATTCGCGCGAAGTTACAATCAAAGTGTGTGAGAATAAGAATGGAAGTACAAAATAGCTGTCATTAGCACAGTCAAACAAAAGCACATTAAAACAAACACTGGTACAGTTGGTTATAATAATAATTGTTTTTATTAAACCAGTCGTGTTCTCGTGATAAATTTGAGTCACCAGAAGGTCTTCTAAAAGAGCGTACTGAATGGTCAACGTCATTACTGACTTCAGAATATCTACATTATTATCATCATTACTACTACTACTACTATACACGACTTCTAGTAATATTTTAGTCCGATAATAGTGGATTTGGATGAAGAACATAAAACTACATACATTCAATTTATTGCTAACACAAAGTTTATGAAGCTGCAATTCCATAGCTTCATTCAAGGGCGTTATTATTTGCGATGTTGATAAACAACTCCGCCTGTAGCTCTTCTAGAGTTACTGCCGGTCCCAAGCCCAGGTAAAGGAGGAGGGTTGGGCATGGGGTTAGCGTCCCCATCCCGTAGAAAACTAACTCGCTAAAAAAACGCTTACCAGGAAAAATAATTCAAACCATTTTAACTCTGCCCTGAGAGTTAGAAGGTCTTCATTTAGAAGAATTATGACGCTTCATGATGAAAGCCGAGTTCCTTCTGAAGCCACGAGGCCGATGCCCCTTCTAACAACCAGAGCAACAATTTTCATAGGTACATGGAACGTTAGAACAATGTGGGAAACCGGGAAGACCAGCCAAATAGCAACGGAAATGAGGAGATACAACTTAGCAGTACTGGGAATCAGCGAAACCCACTGGACCCAAGCTGGACAGAAAAGGCTAGCTACGGGAGAGATGCTGCTATACTCCGGTGCACGAAATGCACTTGTAGGATGGGAATCCCACGGATCCAGAATCATCAAAGCATCATTCAAAACAAAGAAGGAGGGGATCTTAATGAATATTATCCAATGTTATGCACCTACCAATGATAGCAACGACGACATTAAAGATCAATTCTACGAGCGGCTGCAGTCAATCATAGAGAAATGCTCAAGAAAGGACCTCACCATTCTGATGGGAGATCTAAATGCCAAGGTCGGAACAGACAACACTGGATATGAAGATATTATGGGACGACATGGACTGGGAGAGAGGAACGAAAATGGAGAAAGATTTGCAAATTTGTGTGCATTCAACAAATTAGTCATAGGAGGCTCAATATTTCCACACAAACGTATACACAAGGCTACATGGATCTCACCGGACCACACTACAGAGAACCAGATAGACCATATTTGCATCAACAAAAAATTCCGAAGGACAATGGAAGATGTGAGAACCAGGAGAGGAGCTGACGTAGCTTCAGATCACCACCTAGTTGTAGCCAATTTAAAACTGAAGCTAAAAAAGAACTGGACAAGTGGACAAACAGCACTACAAAGGTTCAATACAGCCTTCCTTCGAGATACCGACAAACTCAATGAATTCAAGATAGCTCTCAACAACAGGTTCCAAGCCTTTCAAGATCTACTGAAGGAAGAAGAAACTACCATGGAGGACAACTGGAAAGGCATCAAAGAAACATTGACTTCAACGTGTCAAGAGGTTCTGGGCCTAAAGAAACACCATCATAAGGAATGGATCTCTACAGAAACACTGGACAAGATCAAAGAAAGGAAGAACAAGAAGGCAGCATTAAACAACAGCCGAACACGAGCAGAGAAAGTCCAAGCACAAGCTGAATACATAGAAGCAAACAAGCAAGTGAAGAGGAGCATTAGAGCCGACAGGAAGAAACACGTGGAAGAATTAGCAACGACGGCACAAAAAGCTGCTAGAGAAGGAAATATGAAACAGCTTTACGATACAACGAAGAAACTATCAGGGAAATACAGTAAACCAGAGAGGCCGGTCAAAGACAAAGAAGGCAAGCCAATCACTGAAATTCAACAACAGCGAAACAGATGGGTAGAATACTTCGAGGAACTCCTGAATAGGCCGGCTCCAATGAATCCACCGAACATCGAAGCAGCACACACAGATCTTCCTATAGATGTCAACCCACCAACGACGGAAGAAATTAGAATGGCCGTCAGACAAATCAAGAACGGGAAAGCAGCAGGACCCGACAACATACCAGCTGAAGCACTGAAATCAGACGTCGAAGTAACCACAAGCATGCTTTACCCTCTATTCAAAAAGATTTGGGAGGAGGAACAAGTGCCAATGGACTGGAAAGAAGGACACCTCATCAAGATTCCAAAGAAAGGAGATCTGAGCAAATGTGAAAACTACAGAGGCATCACACTACTGTCAATACCAGGGAAAGTCTTCAACAGAGTGTTGCTGAACCGGATGAAGGATGCAGTAGATGTCCAACTTCGAGATCAACAAGCTGGATTCCGTAAGGATCGGTCGTGCACAGACCAAATTGCAACACTACGGATGATCGTCGAACAATCAGTTGAGTGGAACTCGTCACTGTACATCAACTTCATTGATTATGAAAAGGCATTCGACAGTGTAGATAGGAGGACATTATGGAAACTTCTTCGACATTACGGAGTTCCTGAGAAGATTGTCAATATTATCCGGAACTCATACGACGGACTACAGTGCAAAGTAGTGCATGGAGGACAGCTGACAGATGCATTCCAAGTAAGGACCGGAGTAAGACAAGGCTGTTTACTCTCTCCCTTCCTCTTTCTTCTGGTGGTCGACTGGATTATGAAGACCTCGACATCTGAAGGAAAACACGGAATACAATGGACAGCTCAGAACCAATTAGACGATCTGGACTTCGCAGATGACCTAGCCCTCCTATCACGTACACACGAACAGATGCAGATGAAGACAGCCAGTGTAGCAGCAGTCTCTGCATCAGTAGGCCTCAGCATACACAAAGGGAAAACTAAGGTCCTCAAATACAACACTGAGAACAGCAATCCAATCACTCTTGATGGCGAAACTCTGGAAGATGTAGAATCCTTCACATATCTGGGAAGCATCATCGATGAACAAGGAGGCTCAGATGCAGACGTAAAGGCGAGGATCGGTAAAGCAAGGGTCGCATTCCTACAATTGAAGAACATATGGAACTCAAAACAAATTTCAACCAATATCAAAGCGAGAATCTTCAATACGAATGTCAAGGCAGTTCTACTGTATGGAGCTGAAACTTGGAGAACTACAACAACCACAATCAAGAAAGTACAAGTATTTATAAATAGCTGTCTACTCAAGATACTCAACATCCATTGGCCGGATATCACTAGCAACAGTATTCTCTGGGAGAGAACAAACCAACTTCCAGCTGAAGAGGAAATTAGGAAAAGACGATGGAAATGGATAGGACATACATTACGCAAATCGTCAAACTGCATCACGAGGCAAGCCCTAACTTGGAATCCTGAAGGGAAACGGAAAAGAGGAAGGCCAAAGAACACATTACGTCGGATAACAGAAGCAGATATGAAAAGGATGAATTACAACTGGAAGGAGCTGGAAAGTATTGCTCAGGACAGGGTTGGATGGAGAATGCTGGTGAGCGACCTATGCTCCTTCACGAGGAGTAACAGGTGTAAGTAAGTAAGTAATGTTGATAAACCTTGTTTATGTCTGAGTACTGAGTTCATGTAACTTACTTCCTATTCAATAAAATAAAAGCTAATAGAAAGTGTATTTCGAGTTACGATACTGTCATTTAAATCTTATTATACAACGGATTTTATCTATGAGAAATTTACATCTGTTTTCTACAGTCTTTCTTAATATTCCAATGTATTAGTCTCACATTCGTAAATTCTTTCTTTATCTATTAAGACGAACAGTGTTACATCTGATACAAATAATTACTAATACAAGTTGCTAGACTTCACATAAGTGTATTTGGTTAACCTCCTTAAAGTTATAAAACTGTAGTGCGTTGGTGCTTAATGTTTTCCTTCGTTTCAAGTTAGAAACAACCTTCTAAATCATTCTAAAAATTATAAGCCAATTCCAGTATCCTCATGAGTTCACCTTATTTAAGTCCTACATTTTCCAGATTTAGAAATGTAGCATAAATCCACTGCTCAAAAGTTTCCTGACTAATCGATGGGTATGACGGAGGTTTTGTGATAAGGTAAGCCAATCAGAAGAAGTAGAAGAAAAGGTCAGTCGACGACAATCAGAAGCGACTTGAAGGATAAGTGTATATCATTGGCTGGGAAACGGATTGATTTTTTAAGGAGTATATATATCTGCGTTTATACATTTCATTTAGTAATTCAATATATATTTCGATCCACTCCTGTGTTTTCACTAAAGTAGTCAGTCGAAAGGTTAGCGCATAATACGTCGTGTATGCATCAGATTTTGGACAATCCCATTCACACCTGGAAAGACGATACTATTATTACGAAATCATATGAAGTGCATTGATAGCCCCGAACTCATGAAGTGTCTGCCATGTTTGTACACAGTTATTTGTAATACCGTACGATGTGACAGCTATTAGCTGTGTCTAATTTACAATGGTAGAGTCTCAAAGTAAGAACGAAGAACACCAAAGTATGGAATCTTTTACAGTATGATAGGGTTTAACAGAAACAATCGGAGTAAAAATATCTATTCCAAATGTCACGAAGATATAGTTACCATAATCAATGGACTGAATGCCATCAGCTTATGTAAATTCTCAGGAACGTTATGATTGCAGATGCATGTCCGATTATACTTCCAAAAGTTATTGGAAATGAAATGGGTTATTGAATATTGATAAGTAGTATATAGCAATAGGGTGGAATGGAAAGATAAAGATGTCATTGTAAATGACGTCTCACCACCACTAAGAGAGCAAAACTCATACATTGTCCCCCAACATCATATAAACTACTGTGTCACACTCTAATCTACATGTTTATGTAGATACCCATTAGGCTATGCAGTTGCTAGTGTAATAGAAAGTACTTTGGATTAATTTCTCATTACCAAATTCTTAGATAACCATGCTTCTCCATGGCTGAAACAACTTTATAATTTAGGAGAACGCATTCTTTCATTTTCGACAGCTTTGTCCTAATATCACACCTTCGGTAGTTATCCTCACGTGTTTTTAATATCTTTCCTAATTCTTGGTAAAATTTAAACATAAAGTGTCCTGATAGTACGTGACTATCGTTTAAAGTAGTGCTCGAGGTTGGTCATCATCATTATCATCATCACCTCCACCACCACCACCACCACTTAGGTTTGGTGCTGTATTTATAATCAACTGCATGTAATCGGCTGGCAAACGTGAATGCATCTTTCTAAGATGTCATACTTCATTTCATCTGAGGAAGTGAAAAAAATTATCTGAATGTCAACACGGTCTTTGAAATTAATAATAAATGCTGTTGAATAAGACAAGTGAAATACCACAACAGTAACTATGAAATAATATTAAAATGCCAAGATTTAACGGAGAAGAGAACAGAACAACTACATCTGTTCCATTGCGATTGATTTCAAATTTATGGTGTTCATTGATAGGTATCGTTTTTGATGCGAAACTCTGAAAAATGTTATCTTTCTCATCCAATACAGTCTCAGCCTAACAGTCAGTGGCAGATGCTATTCATTGGTCCAATCATATTAAACTTCTTTCTCAATCTACTCAAGTGTCGTACAGTCGATGGCTGGACATGCCTGACACATTTCAGGCACACCAAACGGCACAGATTCCCATTCTAATCACTCGATTTATTATTCTCTTAATTAAACGCCTTTATTCCACTCTCAGTTTATCATTCCTTGTTGCAAAAACATTTGTAAGGAAATACCAACCACTTTTACTAGTCTATTCACGTACTTACTAATGTCTTCTCCTTGTTTGTTCATGTCTAGATGAAAGACATTCAATCTCGTCTTGAAGCTGCCAACGAAGAGATTGACAAGTTGAAAAAAGAAAACGCTGAATTACGAGAAGTTTCGAAAATTCAGCGCGATAATTTAATGACAATAAGATCATTGATTACAGTAAGTTTACTAAGAGTTTTTACTCATGAGCAGATAGTTTATTATTGTTAGTAGTGAACATTTCGTTGTCAAAGTTATGAATGGTCTGGAAATACAGTATTGATAATATTTTTTTCCTCAAAACTCAGAAAGACAGTGAAATGTTTAAAGCACCTTCGAGCTAATCGGTATCTTGTGTAAACATTCTTATTAAGTGGGATACTTCATGTATTTTTCATCTTACTCAAACTGTGCATCTAAATGTCATCTGCGATTATTCATCAATTTCCACAAAATCCGTGTAGCAACAATAATCCTGTGCTCACTGGTGAGAAGTTATGACTGGTGAAGTTCAACCATGCTGATTTCGAGACAGTTATCCACGACAGGCAATAGAAGATAGTCATATACCATAGTGAATCTGTTGAAGCTAGACAGGTGCACTGTTGGCTTCCGGCTCAGCGTTCAAAATCTTAAGGGCTCGCGCGTACAACCAAAGGTCCTGGTTTCGATCTCCTCTTTTCGGGTCACGAATACGTACCACTGAGGTGTCCCATACCATGAAAACACAGCTGTTTACTGCCTTTCGATTTTCAATAGTTGTTTAAGTTGAGTCTGTGATGCTATTTTTTCAGACTTAATAATCTCTACAAACCCAATTTACCTAAATGAATATTAATTTGGTCAGTTTCCTCTCATGTGAAAGTTTTCCAAGCTGCATGTTCATTTGTTATCACATGTGTAACTTTTAGTGATTAGTAGTGCATTTGAACTTATCTTGAAGTATAAACGTGGTTGCACATATCGCCTTTTTTTCTCTAGTCTGCTTTTCACGAGCTTTAGTTAGGCGTCGAAGTATTATTGAAGCTAATATTTTAAACAGTATATTAGTCAAACTGATTCCTCTGTGATTGTCACAATAGGACTTTTGTCCTTTCTTATAGACTGGCACAATCAGTGATTGAGACCAGTCAGATGGGATTGAGTCCAGTTCCCAAATTCTACCTAAGACCTCAGTTAATCTCACTGCTAATACTGGACCACCATACTTAAAAATCTCAGGGTTGAACCTGTCAGGGCCTGCTGCTCTCCCTCGCGTCAGATTTCCTATAGCTTCTTCAACTTCATAAAGATTCGGAGGACCTACATTAACTTGCCATTTAGGCTGACTGGAGATCGTGGGAATGAAGTGGCTCGTGAATCTGACTCCAAGATCGTATAAATGTTTGTTATCGCCTTTTCTCGTATATCATCGTCGGCTTGAATCGCGTTATCCAATAACGGAATTAAAAAAGTCGAATAACGAGAATTGACTTGAGAATACATATATTTCGTACATGAAGCGAATGAAGCACAGCAAAGCAAAAATGACACGTATGGAAGATGGCTGGGAAGCCAACTCCATCTTTGTCAAGCGTTACTCAATATATATAGTCAGACAAAATAAGCTACAGACATGTGATTAATGGAATAAGAAGGGCACACACATATACGCTCATATAAAAACAGTCTAGATTGATAATCGAATAAATAACAAGGTCAATGTATGGCTCAAGTAAAATGAATAGAATGGGATGTCCGAAAGCTCGAATTAGGTATATGGGCTTGGCATAATAACTGACACTACATAGCCCCCCTGTAGAAAATAGCACATTTAAAAAAATGTCTGTTTTCGAAAATAACACTGAAGTGATATGAAGTTAACGTTAACAATAAGTAGCCAAAAAAATTGTACAACACTCGATAAAGTACAGTGTCACATGAGGGGTGAGCGTATTATATGAAAACGTCATACTTATGCAAAAGAATACATGAATATAGAAAAAGCACGGACAAAAATGGAAACGTTAGCATGCGAATATGAGCAAATTGATGAGCGTACAAAAATTAACATGTACTAATGCTATGACTGCCTGGACGCTAAAATAACACGTTTGTATGAGCGATTCAAAATATCGTGAAAATAATAATAAATTGTTTGTGGGTATGACAGGGAAATAGATCGTCAAAATGAGTACAGTAGAATATGACAGAAATTAGTCTGTGATGCTGACGAAATAGTGAAATACGTTAAATATATGTTCTGTTGAGCCGCAGCAGAATAAATAGCATCGACTAGCGATGAGTGAATTCGAATTTAAATGCGTAGTTCCCGTTCGCAGGATGATAATAGGTAAGTCGTGAAATAATAACTGCATCGACGGGTGATATTCGTTACTGTACCGCAATTGATAGTAATCATAAAATGTGAAGTCAGTGAACGTTGTCGTCTGCGTTATGACAGATGCATTGAGTTATCGTTGAATATGTATTAGTAGGATGACCAGAGGAACAGAATAGTGACTGAGTAGACAAGGTACACAGAGTCGTATTCCTTTTTGGTCATTAAGCCTAGAGTGGTTTGTGTGGTTTGAGGGAGATGCGCTCGATCTCGTTTGTTACAAAACCGTACCAAGGCATAACAGAAGTACTAATACATATGATTAGCGATGGCGACGTATGAGACTGACTTGGATGTAACGAACAAGAGTGTATCTTTGAGAGACTAGCTCTAAACTCTATGTTCTGATATACCGAGCGATGGGTATAGAATAGTAGTTGCAGTACTCGAATAGCGTTTTTGAGTGATAAGTGATGCAGCATGTGGTTATGCACGTGGAAGAATAGATAAAATGAACGTAATGGTTACTAATCAGCTAGTTAGAGGCATCCACATACATAATAGGAGGCGACTTCGAAATGAAAAATGTATGTTGTGATAACATAAATTGCTGACCTCGACTAAGTGAATGAATGCAATATTAGATCAAAATGACATGAAAAATTGGAACGAACTCACTTAAAGGAGGAAAATTTCACGTTTTTGAATAGTAAAAATATCCCAATGAGTTCTCACAAAGTTAAGTGGAATTTTCATAAAATGATAATTTGTTCGGTGAGTAATATGATTGTGAAAATGTCAATTTAGTGACAGCACGAACGAGATTAATAATTCCACATTCGGACATGATATTGACAATAATGTAATAATAAGCATATAATGATAATTTGAATCGTAATGGAACAATCCGAAAAATGTATCATTGAGGATAATTGACATGAGGACAAAGTAACAATAAGATAATAACATTTGAGAATGTCCATGTCATGTTGCACAGGCTGTGCTGATTGCGTTGGATTGGAGATTGCGCTGGCTTCGCTGAATTTGGTCGTCGAACGTATAGAGTGCAGAAGTTCCTTCATCGATGTAGCTTGCTGCGTTGCATTCGTCGTCGGCGGGCTTACCAAATGTTGAGACCCGTTGATCTGACTCCAAGATCGTATAAATGTTTGTTATCGCCTTTTCTCGTATATCATCGTCGGCTTGAATCGCGTTATCCAATAACGGAATTAAAAAAGTCGAATAACGAGAATTGACTTGAGAATACATATATTTCGTACATGAAGCGAATGAAGCACAGCAAAGCAAAAATGACACGTATGGAAGATGGCTGGGAAGCCAACTCCATCTTTGTCAAGCGTTACTCAATATATATAGTCAGACAAAATAAGCTACAGACATGTGATTAATGGAATAAGAAGGGCACACACATATACGCTCATATAAAAACAGTCTAGATTGATAATCGAATAAATAACAAGGTCAATGTATGGCTCAAGTAAAATGAATAGAATGGGATGTCCGAAAGCTCGAATTAGGTATATGGTCTTGGCATAATAACTGACACTACAGGAAATCGAAATGTGGCTGAAGGCCAGTTGAACTGATCCCTGAAGTGTTCTGTCCATCGATCCAATCTCCTGGATTGAGAATGTATAATTTGTCCATCTTTCTCTGAGAGTGTTTCGCTAACAGTCGGTTTCCTAATACCGGTTTCCCTAACGAGTCTGAACAATTGTCTGCTATGACCTATTGCCGCTGCCTTTTCCATCTCTCTTGCTTTCGCTACCCACCAGTGTTCGCGATCATTGCGTAGACTTCTTGTCAGCTTGCGCTTAAGCTGACTCCGCTCTTCGTCATGTTGAGATCCAGATGGTATGAGTTTTCGAGCATTTATCAGTGCGGTAGATGCTGCTGAGATCCAGTGTTTCTCCCTAACCTTACGGTTTACCGTACTAGTAAATGTCACTGCTGTTTCCACAGCTTTTCGGATATCATTCCATGCTGCCTCGGGGTGGGCATCACCTACATGGCTGCCTAACTGTTTTTCTAGTTGTTCCTGAAATATACTCTTAGTTTGACTATCATTAAGTAGGCCCCTAAGAGGTTTCCTTGCAGCGTCTTTCTTGCGTCCAGTCAGACACAGGCAAATACGCGCTCGCCCTAGAGCATGATCTGAATCTAGGCATGTGCTCCAGAATGAGCGACAGTCTTCTATCGAGCCCGTCCATCGGTGGTTGATAGCGATGTGACCTGAAAATGAAGTCGGATTAATGCCGGCCTTAACGACCTGGGAGCGTGACCGCAGAGCCCAGGAGACAACTGCTTGAGGCCGGTCGCGCACGGCCTTTTTGTGGGAGGTTTTTGACGTGTTAGCTCCGTTCTTCAAATGGCCCTACCGCCGGAGACAGAAATCCATGAGGTAAGGTGAGGTGTGACATTTTAAGGTCGACCTTTTCCAACCCCTTCCTTCCTTGTGAGAAGGCCACATCGCTGCAGATGCTGGTTGTCCGAGAGAAACAACTTACTGCTGTCACACCGCTCTACATTCAGCAATACGACTTCGCCCTCCGACCTTGAGTTGCTGCTTTTAGTCTTACCGTTCTCCAATCGACCTGCCGGTCATGGTAGAACCTTCAGGAAATATGTTCCAGCCAATACAGCCCGGTTGGGGCATCACGATAGGCAAGCCCGACCACTGCATCAGGGTAGCAGCTATGGTCGAGTGTCAAAGTTATGAATGGTCTGGAAATACAGCTGCATGTTCATTTGTTATCACATGTGTAACTTTTAGTGATTAGTAGTGCATTTGAACTTATCTTGAAGTATAAACGTGGTTGGACATATCACCTTACGTCAGTCCATAATGAAGATAGATAATCTTCAAATGATTTCCTTTTACTTAGTACCACTTAAATGTGAACCCTACCATGAAATTAGTTTCAATATGAAATTTATCCTCAGTCAAATTAATCATCAACATACTTTATTAGTTACACGACAGATAATAGTCCTACCTACCCCTGTTTAAACCGATATTGATTGGTGAATCGGCTTGGTTGAAGTGTTAATAATCAGTGTACCATTACTAAACATTGCTGAATACTGATTTGCAAAGTGTTAACTAATACGAATAATTTAAATTAAAATGGAGGCACTAACTTGAGTGGATTTCTGTGTTTTAGTACTATATCCTTATATAAAATTTTTCCTTTATATATTACACCATTGAGTTTACTGCTTCTATGAATCAGGTGTTCGTCTTGCTGTGCTAATGAGATATGGCAACTTGGACCGATGCATGTATGTGCCTGGTCCTACGTTGTAACTGACTGACTTTTAGTATGCAGCCTTGTTTTGAAGGATTTTCACATGAATTGAACTATTTGATCGTAATGGCACTGTCCTGTCACGGGTATAAATTCTGAAGTAAAAATAACGACTGTACCAGTTGCTCCAGCTTTTTATGTAATATTAAGTGTTGCTGCTATTTTAATATCATGTTGAGCACATTTTTTATGGGTTATATGCATAAGCGTCCATAAATCACTCTGGCCTCATATTGCACCATGTATCAATCAAGTGCATATTTTGTTTAATAAGCAAAGGAACTAAGATCATCAATACCATTTAACAATATTTAGGCTACACTACACTTATCCTCCTGAGAATACTTGTCATTTATAGTATAATGGATCATTGAAAGTATCGCTAAATATCTTTATGAACTTGCTTCTTCCTTTGTGAATGCTAAGCACCATTTCTATTGATGCCACCTCTATACTGGCTGTGTTCGCCTAAATTTATTGCTAGGAGTGGGATAATAGTAATTGGTCATCTACAAAGTCTAAGGTGTTCACTGTATTCCGTGCATCCCCAGATATGTTATGGTCTTCATAGTGCAGTCAGCAGCTGGAAAAAAAGAAGAAAAACGAGAGTAACCAGTCTTGTCTGACACTGGTCTTCACTTGAATTACATCTGTGAGCTACCCTCCCTGCACAATTTCGCAATTCAGTACTTCGTATGAGTTCCGTATAAAAATGAAAATCTCTTCAGACACTCCATATTTTTGAAAAAATCCACTCTTTCGTATCCTTTCTCATAATCAAGGAAGTTACTGTACAGCGATGAGTTCCATTCGATTGTGATTGTTCAACATTGAGTTGTAATATCTCGATTCGGCCCGTACGTAATCGATACTTACAAAAGTCTTCACGCTGGTCTCTAGGTTGAGTTACTACTGAATCCTTCGCTCGTTTCAGTTACGCTCTGTTGCAAACCCTTTCTTTGTGGTTCTTACAGTTACTAAGATTTACTTTCTTCTCAAGTTTCCTATGAATCGAGTTTGTTCGTTACTTTGACATGGTGATGTCAAATGAATGACGCTACTCTGGTCCTGCATGCGCGTTTCGGAGACGCAGCACACAACGATGGCGCGAGATTCTGAAGTCCTAGCTAAGGAAGCTTGTCGTTCTAATTGGTACAGTGTTCGGCGTTATAAGCGCCAACATGAAGTTTAGAGGAAATGAGGAAAAATCAACCTGTAATTACAAGAGAAAACCAGAAACGGTTTCACAACGATTGTTTTAGTGTATTTATTATTTTATGAACAACAAATCACGATATTGAAGCTAAAATATACATAATGAAATAGACTACGATTGAGAAAAATAAAGAAGCAAAACACAACACACAAATTAATGTTATCCTACTGGTTCTATCGTAAGCAAGAAATATATACATAAACTGGATAGAAGAAGGGAAAAGAGATAAAATAATAGCGTCCATATGTTTATTTTTGTTGTTCTTCAATCAAATTTATAATGCACGAGTTTTACGTTTGGGACGTAATATAACGGGAAATCCAGATGGTGGTCCCATAACTGTTGCAGGATTTTCGACTGAACTGACTATTTGACTGTTTTGCGATGATGAATCTGAACGATTTTTGCATACACCTGAAACGCAGTAACAACGCAATGGGACACACGGACGACCAGAACGTCTACAACTACACCGTGCTTGACATGTCCCTCGGCATTTACATCGACGTGTATGTGAATCTGCATTAGATTTTGACTGATTAATGGAAATAAAAATTAATTCAAGAGTGAGTTCACTTTACAGTTTAATGTCGAAGTATTTTCGTAACAATATTTGTACATATTCATAGTTATTAAATAAATTAATTTTTATTTCCATTAATCAGTCAAAATCTAATGCAGATTCACATACACGTCGATGTAAATGCCGAGGGACATGTCAAGCACGGTGTAGTTGTAGACGTTCTGGTCGTCCGTGTGTCCCATTGCGTTGTTACTGCGTTTCAGGTGTATGCAAAAATCGTTCAGATTCATCATCGCAAAACAGTCAAATAGTCAGTTCAGTCGAAAATCCTGCAACAGTTATGGGACCACCATCTGGATTTCCCGTTATATTACGTCCCAAACGTAAAACTCGTGCATTATAAATTTGATTGAAGAACAACAAAAATAAACATATGGACGCTATTATTTTATCTCTTTTCCCTTCTTCTATCCAGTTTATGTATATATTTCTTGCTTACGATAGAACCAGTAGGATAACATTAATTTGTGTGTTGTGTTTTGCTTCTTTATTTTTCTCAATCGTAGTCTATTTCATTATGTATATTTTAGCTTCAATATCGTGATTTGTTGTTCATAAAATAATAAATACACTAAAACAATCGTTGTGAAACCGTTTCTGGTTTTCTCTTGTAATTACAGGTTGATTTTTCCTCATTTCCTCTAAACTTCATGTTGGCGCTTATAACGCCGAACACTGTACCAATTAGAACGACAAGCTTCCTTAGCTAGGACTTCAGAATCTCGCGCCATCGTTGTGTGCTGCGTCTCCGAAACGCGCATGCAGGACCAGAGTAGCGTCATTCATTTGACATCACCATGTCAAAGTAACGAACAAACTCGATTCATAGGAAACTTGAGAAGAAAGTAAATCTTAGTAACTGTAAGAACCACAAAGAAAGGGTTTGCAACAGAGCGTAACTGAAACGAGCGAAGGATTCAGTAGTAACTCAACCTAGAGACCAGCGTGAAGACTTTTGTAAGTATCGATTACGTACGGGCCGAATCGAGATATTACAACTCAATGTTGAACAATCACAATCGAATGGAACTCATCGCTGTACAGTAACTTCCTTGATTATGAGAAAGGATACGAAAGAGTGGATTTTTTCAAAAATATGGAGTGTCTGAAGAGATTTTCATTTTTATACGGAACTCATACGAAGTACTGAATTGCGAAATTGTGCAGGGAGGGTAGCTCACAGATGTAATTCAAGTGAAGACCAGTGTCAGACAAGACTGGTTACTCTCGTTTTTCTTCTTTTTTTCCAGCTGCTGACTGCACTATGAAGACCATAACATATCTGGGGATGCACGGAATACAGTGAACACCTTAGACTTTGTAGATGACCAATTACTATTATCCCACTCCTAGCAATAAATTTAGGCGAACACAGCCAGTATAGAGGTGGCATCAATAGAAATGGTGCTTAGCATTCACAAAGGAAGAAGCAAGTTCATAAAGATATTTAGCGATACTTTCAATGATCCATTATACTATAAATGACAAGTATTCTCAGGAGGATAAGTGTAGTGTAGCCTAAATATTGTTAAATGGTATTGATGATCTTAGTTCCTTTGCTTATTAAACAAAATATGCACTTGATTGATACATGGTGCAATATGAGGCCAGAGTGATTTATGGACGCTTATGCATATAACCCATAAAAAATGTGCTCAACATGATATTAAAATAGCAGCAACACTTAATATTACATAAAAAGCTGGAGCAACTGGTACAGTCGTTATTTTTACTTCAGAATTTATACCCGTGACAGGACAGTGCCATTACGATCAAATAGTTCAATTCATGTGAAAATCCTTCAAAACAAGGCTGCATACTAAAAGTCAGTCAGTTACAACGTAGGACCAGGCACATACATGCATCGGTCCAAGTTGCCATATCTCATTAGCACAGCAAGACGAACACCTGATTCATAGAAGCAGTAAACTCAATGGTGTAATATATAAAGGAAAAATTTTATATAAGGATATAGTACTAAAACACAGAAATCCACTCAAGTTCATGTCTCCATTTTAATTTAAATTATTCGTATTAGTTAACACTTTGCAAATCAGTATTCAGCAATGTTTAGTAATGGTACACTGATTATAAACACTTCAATCAAGCCGATTCACCAATCAATATCGGTTTAAACAGGGGTAGGTAGGACTATTATCTGTCGTGTAACTAATAAAGTATGTTGATGATTAATTTGACTGAGGATAAATTTCATATTGAAACTAATTTCATGGTAGGGTTCACATTTAAGTGGTACTAAGTAAAGGGAAATGATTTGAAGATTATCTATCTTCATTATGGACTGACGTAAGGTGATATGTCCAACCATGTTTATACTTCAAGATAAGTTCAAATGCACTACTAATCACTAAAAGTTACACATGTGATAACAAATGAACATGCAGCTTGGAAAACTTTCACATGAGAGGAAACTGACCAAATTAATATTCATTTAGGTAAATTGGGTTTGTAGAGATTATTAAGTCTGAAAAAATAGCATCACAGACTCAACTTAAACAACTATTGAAAATCGAAAGGCAGTAAACAGCTGTGTTTTCATGGTATGGGACACCTCAGTGGTACGTATTCGTGACCCGAAAAGAGGAGATCGAAACCAGGACCTTTGGTTGTACGCGCGAGCCCTTAAGATTTTGAACGCTGAGCCGGAAGCCAACAGTGCACCTGTCTAGCTTCAACAGATTCACTATGGTATATGACTATCTTCTATTGCCTGTCGTGGATAACTGTCTCGAAATCAGCATGGTTGAACTTCACCAGTCATAACTTCTCACCAGTGAGCACAGGATTATTGTTGCTACACGGATTTTGTGGAAATTGATGAATAATCGCAGATGACATTTAGATGCACAGTTTGAGTAAGATGAAAAATACATGAAGTATCCCACTTAATAAGAATGTTTACACAAGATACCGATTAGCTCGAAGGTGCTTTAAACATTTCACTGTCTTTCTGAGTTTTGAGGAAAAAAATATTATCAATACTGTATTTCCAGACCATTCATAACTTTGACAACGAAATGTTCACTACTAACAATAATAAACTATCTGCTCATGAGTAAAAACTCTTAGTAAACTTACTGTAATCAATGATCTTATTGTCATTAAATTATCGCGCTGAATTTTCGAAACTTCTCGTAATTCAGCGTTTTCTTTTTTCAACTTGTCAATCTCTTCGTTGGCAGCTTCAAGACGAGATTGAATGTCTTTCATCTAGACATGAACAAACAAGGAGAAGACATTAGTAAGTACGTGAATAGACTAGTAAAAGTGGTTGGTATTTCCTTACAAATGTTTTTGCAACAAGGAATGATAAACTGAGAGTGGAATAAAGGCGTTTAATTAAGAGAATAATAAATCGAGTGATTAGAATGGGAATCTGTGCCGTTTGGTGTGCCTGAAATGTGTCAGGCATGTCCAGCCATCGACTGTACGACACTTGAGTAGATTGAGAAAGAAGTTTAATATGATTGGACCAATGAATAGCATCTGCCACTGACTGTTAGGCTGAGACTGTATTGGATGAGAAAGATAACATTTTTCAGAGTTTCGCATCAAAAACGATACCTATCAATGAACACCATAAATTTGAAATCAATCGCAATGGAACAGATGTAGTTGTTCTGTTCTCTTCTCCGTTAAATCTTGGCATTTTAATATTATTTCATAGCTACTGTTGTGGTATTTCACTTGTCTTATTCAACAGCATTTATTATTAATTTCAAAGACCGTGTTGACATTCAGATAATTTTTTTCACTTCCTCAGATGAAATGAAGTATGACATCTTAGAAAGATGCATTCACGTTTGCCAGCCGATTACATGCAGTTGATTATAAATACAGCACCAAACCTAAGTGGTGGTGGTGGTGGTGGTGGAGATGATGATGATAATGATGATGACCAACCTCGAGCACTACTTTAAACGATAGTCACGTACTATCAGGACACTTTATGTTTAAATTTTACCAA
Source organism: Schistosoma bovis (assembly GCA_944470425.2). Classification (NCBI taxonomy): domain Eukaryota; kingdom Metazoa; phylum Platyhelminthes; class Trematoda; order Strigeidida; family Schistosomatidae; genus Schistosoma; species Schistosoma bovis. Next base: position 192,691 of record OX103961.1, on the reverse strand, counting down.
GAATTAGGAAAGATATTAAAAACACGTGAGGATAACTACCAAAGGTGTGATATTAGGACAAAGCTGTCGAAAATGAAAGAATGCGTCCTCCTAAATTATAAAGTTGTTTCAACCATGGAGAAGCATGGTTATCTAAGAATTTGGTAATGAGAAATTAATCCAAAGTACTTTCTATTACACTAGCAACTGCATAGCCTAATGGGTATCTACATAAACATGTAGATTAGAATGTGACACAGTAGTTTATATGATGTTGGGGGACAATGTATGAGTTTTGCTCTCTTAGTGGTGGTGAGACGTCATTTACAATGACATCTTTATCTTTCCATTCCACCCTATTGCTATATACTACTTATCAATATTCAGTAACCCATTTCATTTCCAATAACTTTTGGAAGTATAATCGGACATGCATCTGCAATCATAACGTTCCTGAGAATTTACATAAGCTGATGGCATTCAGTCCATTGATTATGGTAACTATATCTTCGTGACATTTGGAATAGATATTTTTACTCCGATTGTTTCTGTTAAACCCTATCATACTGTAAAAGATTCCATACTTTGGTGTTCTTCGTTCTTACTTTGAGACTCTACCATTGTAAATTAGACACAGTTAATAGCTGTCACATCGTACGGTATTACAAATAACTGTGTACAAACATGGCAGACACTTCATGAATTCGGGGCTATCAATGCACTTCATATGATTTCGTAATAATAGTATCGTCTCTCCAGTTAATAACTCCGTTTGTACCTATTTTAGGGTTACTGCCGATCCCAAACATGCTTAAAGGGGTCAACAACCCCATCCCATAGAGCCTCTGGTTCAAACCTCGTTCCACCTACATCAATTTGGTTAGTAGGCAAAAACTTGTTAGTAAGGGGATTCACAGTGTAATCATGATTTAGTTCAGTCAGTCAGCTATAACATATGACCAAGCACATATATGCATCGATCCAAATTGCCATAATTACTTAGCACAACAAGATCAACACCGAATTCATAGAAGCAGTTACTTCAATGGTAGTAATATATTCGACAAAAGATTGCGTATAAGGATATGACACAGGGCTAAATAATTGGTTCGTACAAATAAAGTAAAGAGTTCCAATCACACAGGATTGTAAACACTCTATGCTGATATATGGGGGATAACTAGAACAATAAGTAAAGTAGGTTTTATTCCTGATCATCTGTACAAGCACCACACATTGATATAGAGATTTTGATACGAAAATCAAAAGAATAACAGATTAAGTGGAAGAATAAGCAAAGTGATAAATATATCCGAAAAGTCATTTCACCACGAACTTACTTTATTCGACTCATTATAAAGTTTTATCAATCCAGTTAGGATATCTTCCAATTCTTGAATATAACTAATCAGTTCAGGATATTCATTGAATTTATCTCTAACAAATTGATTTAAGGAGCTGTAATTATATTTTTTTGTTAAAATAAATATCAGAAATTACTTGAGAATTGATTCGATTTTTTGGAGTTCAGAAATTACTGTATCATGTAAATGATCAGCGTCGGAACGATTTTTGTATAATTCCTGCATTTGTTCGACAATATGATCTAATTCTGCACAAAGCAGAAGCTTCTCACTCTATAATAAATGATTATTTTTTAAAATAAATACATGTATAAGTTAAAAATCTATTTATTACGGTAATTTGATTGGGATAATAAGAGGGGTAAGCTATTGAATTAAAGCGTTAAACAATTGAGCCTCTGGTTCAAACCTCGTTCCACCTACATCAATTTGGGCAAGCAGGAGGTATTATTAGTCTTCACACTTAGAGTATAGTTCATACCGAATTATCTGATGAATGCAATAAATTTATTCACAGGATTTATAGTTTTCGTGATGAAATAAAAAAAACTGATATAACTGCGATATAGAGGTATAACTCGAGAAATTTATTAGAAAAGTATTCAATCAATACTCATCAAGTTAACAATTCGGTACATAGTTTAGTTACATGATTAATAGGCTATTTTTATGTCACAACTATATAACAACTAGCACAGGACATTGAGGGATGTTCTGATCAGTTGTCCGATGCAGACTTAGTGACACTTAGGTTTAACTTATTGGCGTATATAGACCTGATTTATTGTCTGAAGGTATCGAATATTTAGCTATCTTCATCATTTATGTGAATTTTCTATTGATCGTGTTAGAGAATTTCAATGAACGTTATTTAGAGAACGGAGTTGAAAAACACTGCAAATCAATCTATACAGTTGGAAAATTCTTTAGAATTCTAGAAATCGAATGCACTTGATGTCCTTCTCTAATCCAAACTATCAATAATTTTAACATATTTCCTGACAGTATCTATGACTTCATGGTCGATTATACTAATCCGGGAAATAACCCCTCATTTTCGTAACTACAACAGAATTGAAGGTAAACCACTTGTTGCATTCATTTTTCTTCAATTTTGTTTACTTTTCAAGTTTAACACCCATGACGGCATAGAAACTGATCAGTGATCATCACAAGTGTTCAACGCACCAGAAATTTAGAATATCTGATTATGATTGTCTTGGGGTCATGATGCAAAACTTGAAAGTAATAATCACAGAAATTTTTAATCCAGAGATAAAGTAAATGAATAGAATATAGTGATTATAACAACTTGATACAACTTACTAACCTCTAACTTTTTATTTTTATTCATGAGATTTGTAACTAATTCTGAAGAAAAATGACTGTTAGTAGAATTATTATTAATAGTAGTAGTAGTAGATAATGGTTTAATAATTGTTTTTGGACAAGGACTGAGTAATGGAAAACAAGAGGAATTGTTAGCTAATCGTGCTTGTAATTGAGCAACCAAAACACGCAGTTTAGCAAGTTCAGCATCTTTAGGATCAGCACGATTTAAAATTGGTTTATTTTTAATTAAACGTGCTCGATCTGCATATCTGAAATAATACAAATACATTACTACAAATTAAGAGAGAGAATAATGATTGAAATATTGGAATAACTGATTTTAAATTAACTTACATATAGTTTAGCCCCATAGGTTAATAAATAAAGCTTGACCACTTAGGAAAGTTATGGAATAACTTAAATTGAGAGAAAATAAGAAATAGCTAAGTGATTAAGGTCGCTGAGTGGTAAGTCAGTCAGCAAATATTCATTGACACAAATAGCCATAACGAATATTAACAGGATATTAACAGGAAATTAGCAAGATACACAACAAGGTCGGAGTAATAGTGGTAAAACTATGACCCGACCGTACCAGCCACATTGATGCGGTGGTTGGGCTTTTCTGTTATGAGGACTCAGTCAAGATATATTGACTAGAAAATTTATTTTTGAAAGTCCTAACACGTTAATCTGATTAACACAGTAGTGGTAAGACCGAAAAATTCAGGTTTTGGAGGATGGAAGGTGAGATCAAATGGTTGGCTACACTGGAGTTTGGGGTTAGTAAAGTGTCCAGCAAAAACCAGCATCCTCAAGGGTGTTGCCTTCCCACGATGCAAGGAGTAGGAAAATCTTGACTTATGTCTGAAGGTTTTACGGTGACGGTAGTGTAGCTCAAGGTACAAAGCTAAAGCATTACACAACTCACTTAAAAATTAGCGTCTAGTACTTGTGTTGGGACCCGAGAAACAATGAATGGTAACTTGGGATCCTTTTATGAACCAATACTAAACGTATATTTTTATTGTATAATTATTAAATAACTAAACTGTTTATATTCATGTTCCTCTTATTATAAGCTTTATTTTGACTTATGAACCATTATTTTATGTTTTACCATTCTTGAACTATACCCAGTGTATTGATTACTACCTCCCTCATTCACAGCCACATCTGGCCAATTCTTGTACAAATGTTGTTTCATATTTTATTGGTACGTTGTGTTCGGTTTGATTGGTATATAAACTGAGTATGTTTGAAAAATAATGATTCATATCGCAGAAGCTGAGACTTGTGTTCTAGACTTAACTGGCCGGGTTAGGCGGAAATCGGGACTCTAGGTTGTTATCACGTGTTTTACGCGTCTTTTGTCCGATCGATAAGTCACGCATGCTGAACAACGGACTGGATAATGTTTAGGTTGAATATCAGATATTGAGTTAAAAAGTGGTTGGCCAGTGTGATGACGGCCCACGGGTGAACTCAAGGAAGTCCTAAGGAGCTCAAAAAGAGCCGGAGATATTCCATACAATCACCTTTTGGAAGAACACTCCAGAGTCTCGACGTGTAGCTTCTCTATTGGACAAATGCTAAAGAGCACTGTATGCGGGATTGAATGATTATAATGATGATTTCACTTTTACTAAAAACTATAAATACCTGAGTTTTGTACCATATTTGACACTGGAATAACATTCCTTCTCACTCGTCTTGTCATTTGCGACTTGGAAGGTTCTAGGATTCGGGTGCTCACGTAGTACGAGGTATATCAAATATCTAAGTTCTAGATATAACAACCAGGATATTAAGTTCATCCATTGAGGTAGTCATGGTATGTATCACGCTAACCCAACCAATTTCTTCGACATCCGGTGATATTTAGGGGACGTCAAACAGAAATTTGATACCAGCCCATAAACTCTATTATTATCGGACTATCGTAATCCAAATCAATGGTGCACATGGGCTCCAGTATCCTGCGGGAACAAATGGCGTATGAACCAATTGTTGGTCACGGGCTTCCATGGGACTGCATCTCCTTACGATGCTCCACTACCGTGTGGATCAGACATTCAGGTCGAAGGCTCGGGGAGTGGCCTCCTAAGAAAACCACCTGCTTCGGTTTGGGCACCCGAGCAGTATCACAGCCCTCACACATATCGAATGAGATTTGTGTGGCGCATATGTATTTGGTGCCTCCTTGTACCAATATCTGTGTTAAAATAAAAATAAATAAATAATCCTAGGTGCGGAGAGTGGCCTTCACCCATCTTTTCTAGTGTATAAATACCTTACGTCAAACTTCAACACAAGTCAGAATAGGTTGAGCTTAGTAACAACATAAAGGTGAATTAAATATGGAATATACAACACTGAAACAACAACTCACCGAAGTGTGTTCAATGTCTCTTCCATATTTATATCTGCAGGACTAACACAAGCAAGCATTAATGTGGTACTATTCCCGCCCAACGAATCTTGAAGTAGGCGAGTTAAACGTGAATCGCGATATGGAATATGCGATCGTTTCTTTGCGTCCCGTTCGCATAAAGCACTTATTACATTACCAAGGGCAAGCAATCCTCTATTTATATCGATATCTGTCGGAAATGTTTAAAGAATAACACCATATCAACTGGGCTAAACAAGTTAATTAAAAAAACTACAGAGATCCTTAAAACTAGTTTTCCAGTGAAGATAAGTCACCTAACTCACTCACCAATTTAAATTTTAAGCAGAAAATCATTCTGTATGATAAGGAAATTTCGTTGAGCAAAGCTTCAAACTATATGGTTTAAATTAAATGTGGTCAGTGACAAATCTTCACTCTTTTTCTCACTCAAGGTTACAAAATTTAAATATATTACACCTAATAATTTAACGCTTTTTTGTAAATCTTCCATTGTTAATTTTCTATTATCGTTATGTGTTGAATTGACTCGCTTACACCGAACTCGATCTTAATACAGAGAAGACAGTAGTGACAGGACATCAGTAAACTATACACATCTACTTCCATCGGCCGTCTCAAAGAGTTAATACAGAACAAACTCCTACACTGGATACACACCCCTCGATAATAGTTGGATGTTTCTCCAGAACCACGAATTAAATGGCTTAACTACTTCCAAACGACTTGCCTGTGTCTCTAATAGCATTTCGTTAATCTGAATACTTAAATACGTAAAAAATATGACACACTTAACTTTTTCACTCTGTAATTTAAGAAAAGTAAGGAGAGTATCACCCTACATTCGACCGGTGTCATCACTAAAGAGTAAAGTTTTCTACAAACGCTCATATGCTTCGCAAATGACAACAGGGTCTTTGATAGGATGGCAATATCGTTTAACACCCTTGTCGAAGATAATCTCGTGAAACTTTTCAATCGACTGAGTTAAATGCCACTCACACGTTAAAGAGCATAGTCCATAAGTATGGGGATGAATCCTACTGTTTCAATAACACATTGCTTACTACCTGGGCCTTTCCAAGCGTAACCAAACCTGATGTGATGAAAAAAAATTGAATGTCGAGTAACTACTAATTGGTCTGTTTGGCAAGACAAATGAGGACTATATTTATATCGACCACGTAATAAAAAAACAACGCCACCAAAAGATAACAGTAGAAATATCCAAAGATACGTATAAAATACACATACCTTCTTTAAGTCGGTCACCTTCAGCATGTGTTTTCTTAATTCGTTCAGACCGAGCTAGGTCGACTAGATGTAATTTAGCTGTTAATGTATCTTCTGTATTCTCCCCATTCATATCTGTTATCTTTGGCCGCAACAAAAAACATAGAGTAAGAATTGCATGACTGCGACTGGATTTTATGTTCATCGCTGTACTCGCAACACTTCTTTTTGCTGAGCCACAGTGAAGAAGATAAAGAACTTCTTCCGGAGATGTGACCACTGTTTCAGTTAGGCCTGGGATCTATGCAGTAAACTCTAAATACGCAGTGAGGAAATACCTTAACAAGTTGATTCTCTTCACGTATTTGTAAGGATACAGATACATCTTCGCCTAACAGATCATGTATATCCTCTTTATATATCTGGGAAATAACTTAATACAAAAATGTGTATATTACCTCCACGAATGAAACCTTCACTGTATATTCATACTCATAATTTGGCATTCTCTCAAATAAATCCTTAATAATCCGAGGAACAATACCAGCGGATTCTTCTACCACACTTTCAGAGATACACGTACCCATTGTATATGTTTTTCCACTTCCAGTTTGACCATAGGCAAACAGAGTAGCATTGTATCCTTTGAGGATATTTTCAACCATTGGAAGTGCAGCCTTTTTGTAAACATACTCTTGAGAATCTGTTTCTTTGAAAACATAGTCAAAGACAAAAAGCTTGTCGTTTCCAATTATTAGCTGATTTCCTTCATTTGGATAAGACAAACAGGTCGAACTACCGTGATTCACTTCATTGTCTGACAATGGTCGAACACGAACACCGACTTTCACACTTGTGTCGCCAATTCCCATTTGTACAGGGTACGGAAGTATCAAAGCGATAAGAGCTGTTGACAGATAATAATAAATTCCTAGCTATAGAAGTTTTTAAACAAAACTTTCAATGAAAAACAATAACATCAATCGGAATGTTTTTGGTACATAACAGAATACAAGACATCATTTAGTGGCTACAAACTATCAGGAACATAGTAACTCATGAAAACTAAACATATCTAATTGTCGACGTTTAATAGGAAAGAATGCATTTATGTGAGAATTGAAGTAACAGAGAATTATATAACATTCCACTCGAGAAAGTTTAACTGCTGAAAAGTTTGTAAAACCTGAAGGAAATGTGAGCTTAAATTATGTGTAAAATATATTGAACATGGACTGTGCAAACACTCGGTTTTATAAATGACAGTTCTCTATATTTTTCTAGGTCGATTTTCAGTATTACGAAAAACCTGCTTTGTCTCAAAGCATTTACTAAAGAAGTTCGTGATCACAGCCAAAGTAAAATTAAAGGTTTCTAATAGAACATCACTAACATAAGAATGACAAACAAACATATACATGTAAGCTCTAACTTACTAGGGGGATAATTTGGTAGTTAAGGTATCCTACATTTACTTACCAGGTCACATATTTGTGCATCGCTCCACCTATTTCAGTTTGGGCAGCATTATAATACATCATACCTGAAGTGTGGCTTAAGGACGAATATATGAGCATGTACTCAAACGATCAAATTAAGACAACCGAACTCAAATTTGTGACCAAACACAAGACCACCTACTTTTTTAAGTCATAATGTTAGGGGAAGAGGCACCATCCGCGTAGCTCAACTTACAAATATTTTTGGCCTAAACTAACTATTTCACCGACCTACTAGGCTACGTAACTTAGTGTGTATCGCGTTATAAATTCAATAAATAGGCGATCCAATGACTATATGTGTGTGACAAAATATGATTATTTTGTAATTATGTGGCTTTTGTACGAAATAATGATTCTTTTGTATTTTATATTCCGCTGGTTACGAATTCCAAATGTAATATGTTCGTTTGTGCCCTTCAAGTTCTACTTGCTGTAAATTGCACCATTTCTGGAATTCTTAGTAAGCACGTCAATTAGAATAATTCTAACCATTATATCGACGTCGCGATGGATACTTTGATAGAATATTTGAATGTACATTCAATCCTGACGTTTTCGAATATTACATGGAAAGGTCTGTAATCTGAAGCCTAACCAGGAAAAAAGTTAAGGATGATAAAATGACGGCTAATTTCCTCACATTCAATGGAAAGGATGCTTATAGCTTATTACAAACTTTAGCATTCCCAGATAAGACTGTTTCACATCTCTATGCAACTATCAAAGAACCACTACAAAATCATGTAGAGTGCACTAATTTTTAATGCTGTGTAAAGGCGAAATTTCAAAGACGATTTACAGGATAACCAAAAGGTTAGAGAAATTACCCTTGAGTTGCAGATATAATCCCTTATGTGTGATTTTGGTGATCAACTGCATGTGCAGATGGAAGATCAATTAGATGCAGGAATTAACATACCAAATCAGGAAAGAGAGCTATTACAAATGCAGCAGCATTCCTTCCACGATGCTAGAACTGCGTGTATTAGTTGTAAGGCAATGCATGTAATTGTTCTCCAGGTCATCTATAATCCCAGTGCATTGCTTAGTTATCCTAATCCGATGAGTACACTGCCCTTATTTACTACTTCGAGTAATGCACTTCATTTTCAAAGACGAATGTATTTATCCAGTGTCGCTTTTCACGATGCCCTAACCCTAACGTTAGGTGCCTTCGAATGTGCCCGCCTTTTCGTCTCAACGACCTTGAACGGCTTGACTAGAGGCGGTCATTCCGTATTTCAATTGCCGTGGGTTGGTTGGATTGCATGATTATTAAGGTTTTTCATCTTATGCTGCATACAAAAGCACGAAATAAATACCAAAACCATTAATTTAGCATTCTCTGCTTTGCAGTGTACACTTTGGCTCTGTTGTTGCTTTGTAATTTGATCTTTGATCCCAACAAGTGTAGCAAGGCTCAACGAAATGTCAGGCCACAGGTAAATCCTAAGTATTTGTAGTATTTCCTTGGGTTATTATTGTTGCAAGGAATAACTTTTTAATAATTAGTCATGTCTGTTTTTAATGCTTCATGCTCAATTGACATTTCAGTCGACCTTACCGATGCCTCTCGAAGTATGATACTGAACAAGCGTTTCGTGTTGTGGGATGATTTTGAAAGCGCCTTAAAAGAGTTCCGAAAAGTATGGAATAAAAATTTCATCGCTTCTCAGACTACTTATACTCGTTACATCCACACGGAAAGCAGATTGCTAAAGGATGTCAGGTTCAAATACCTGTTTGTAACGTTTAATTGTACGTTTGGTCATTAACGGAAATCGGAAGGTTTGAAAGTGAAGCAAAAATCGTAAGGTCTTTAACTAATATCTTATGTTTAAGGTCTTAATTCCGTGTAAGACTAGAGGAGCAAGGATATGTCATCAAATCCTACAACATGCTCCACAATCATCCATGTAGTAGTTCATAGATGGTATGTGATCCATGGACAAGGAGATTATCATCAGAAGAAAAAGAGAACTTGAAGCCCGTAATACTTTACTGTGAGTCAGCAGATGAAGTTATCGAAAGTATTAAGGAGAGAACTGGTAAGCAAGTAACAGCTGTCCATGCAGACTCCTTAAGGTAATCCTAGGATCGGAGAAGCAACGGGATCTCTTGTTAAGTAGCGCTCGTTGTCACGACAATTCTGACATCCGAGTTAGACCTGACATGCCTCTCGAAGATAGAATAAAAAGGAAGAAAGCACTAGCTGAACTTGAAACCCGTCGGCAAAACGGCGAGGAAAATCTCCGGTTAGTGGGTTTTCGGATAGTCAGGTCTTGGAAGCGAATGCTACCAAGGCCTGTGTGGATAGGCTGTTCTACTTAGGAGTTTTATATGCCAACGCTCGTAGTTTACGAAATAAGTTCTATGAACTAGAAGTATTAGTGGACAGGTTAAAGCCACTCATAGTAGCAGTGACAGAAACTTGGTTGGTCCATGACTTAGACATTACTCCAGAATTATCCGGATACCATTGCATCAGGAGTGATAGACATAGATGTAGAAAAGGAGGGGGCGTCCTGTTATATATCGCCAATGGCATAAATATCCGCTCCTTTACTAGCGAATCCCATGATAGCGGCACTTGTGAAGTCATTAGCTGTAAGTTGGCAATAGGATGTAGCACATTTATGCTAGGTGTCATCTATCGGAGCCCAATCTGCTTAGCTGATGACTTTGTTTTAGAGCACATTCATCTTTGGAGTGATAATACCAGGTGCTTGATAATAGGAGACTTTAACGCACCTGATATTAATTGGACTGATATGACCACAGAAGGATCTATAAACTCCTTTGATAGTAGGTTACTGATAACATTGATGGAGCATGCACTAGTGCAGCATGTATCCCAACCCACACGTTTTGGTGTTAACCAGGGTTCTTCTCTGCTGGATTTGGTAATCACTCATGAGACTGAGGATATTGTCGACTTAAATATTCTTCCACCGTTAGTAAACAGCGATCACGCTGTTTTGTCATTCGCGTTTAGAACTAGGGACATGTTATACGATCAGGTTACACCGCGCCCAAATGTATGGAAAGCTAACATATCAGCCATTCAGGAATGCGCTGCTAAGACAGATTGGTTAGTAGATACTAGCATATCAGTTGAAGAAGCATGGTCTGTATTTAATGGTAAATTTAGACTAGTTACGTCCCCGTTCATACCATACCTGGTACCGCGAAGACCGAAAAATAGTCCACCATGGATAACTAAAACGGTCAGGAAACTCCTTAGAAAAAGGAAGAATCACTGGAATATGTTCATCTCTACTGGCTTAGAACAATACAGATCCAGTTATTGTAAGATTAGGAATGCCTGTAAAGCGTTAATAAGCAAGACTAGACATTCATACGAAAAACAATTGGTTAGGGATTCTAGATATAGTCCGAAACGGTTATTCTCGTATATAAAAAGGCGAACTAAGAGAATTGATGGAATTCCATCACTTTTGATACGAGACAATCCGTTAATCTTAGCAGAGAATGATGCCGAAAAAGCTGAAGCTTTATCGGAATATTTTAGTAAAGTGTTTTCTATCGGTAATGAAGAACGACCAATGATTCATTGTGGCCGTGACGGCTCGCTGATGGATCCTGTAGTCATTGAGAAAGATACTGTTTTAAGGCTACTTCAGCATCTCAAACCTGATAAGTCCAGTGGTCCCGATGATATTCATCCTAGGATTATGAAAGCCATATCAGGTGAAATCGCTGAACCATTAGCGATACTATTCGACATGTCTCTGAGACAGTCCAGACTTCCTAGAGACTGGAAAGACGCCATAATAAGTCCGGTGTATAAGGCTGGGAGTAGGGATTTAGTTAGTAACTATAGACCCGTTAGCTTAACTAGTGCAGTTGTGAAACTGATGGAGAAAATCATTCGGACAGCTGTTATAAATTATGTTGAAGGGCAAAATCTTTTCTCCAGGGCACAACATGGTTTTCGGAAAGGCCTATCTTGCTTGACAAATCTTCTCATTGCACGAGAAGAGTGGGCTGCGGCAAAGGATCGGAATGCTTGTGTGGATGTAATTTTCATAGATCTAAGTAAAGCCTTTGATAAGGTTTCACACTCTGGTCTTAAATTCAAACTAAAACGTTTTGGAATCCATAACACAGTCGTCGATTGGATAAGTAACTTTCTCCATGACAGGAGACAAAGGGTAAGGGTTAATGGGGCTCTCTCCTCGTGGGTACCTGTAAAAAGTGGGGTTCCCCAAGGCACAATCCTAGGTCCTCTTCTCTTTTTACTTTATGTAAATGAATTGCCAACTGTAGCAAAATCATCCGTTCTACTCTTCGCTGATGACATAAAGATTTGGAGACCCATACATAGTATGTCGGATAGAATAGTATTACAGGACGATCTTAGCTCATTGGTGGCATGGTTAGACAGGTGGTCACTAGAAGTAAATCCTAATAAGAGTGTAGTGATGCAGTTAAATAACTCAGATGAATCGTATGACTATACACTACGTGGATTCGTGCTACCCAAAGCAAGAAACTATAAAGACTTAGGAGTTATATTAAGCAATGATCTCAAAACGACTAGTCACTGTAAGGCTGCTGCTGCAAAAGGCTATAGGGTATTATGGTCAATTCGTAGGTCTTTCCAGTATTTAGATGATGAAATGTTTGGATTACTATACCCGATTTATGTGCGACCACATTTAGAATACGGGATTCAAGCAGCGAGTCCTTTTTTCAAATATGAAGCAGATATGCTAGAAAGAGTCCAACGACGAGCTACTAAGATGGTACAAGGTCTAGCTGGCCTATCTTATGAAGACAGACTGAGACACCTTAACTTATTTCCGTTATCTTACCGTAGAGTACGGGGTGATCTAATATTGGCTTATCGTATACTGAACGATGACCTTGGTATTAACATGTCTTATCTTTTGCTTCCGTCTAGAACCGATCATTTGAGAGGACATTCGAAGAAAGTTCAAAAACCGAGGTCAAACCGTTTACGTCTGGAGTTCCGTTCCTCGCACCGAGTAGTGAATTACTGGAATTCCCTACCGGAACACGTAATATCAGCACCGTCTGTTAATATATTCAAAACGAGATTGGACCTCCACAGTATCACAAACTGCAAGGATTAATATAGGTCGACAGACCTCCTATCCTTATTACTGAAGACTGATGTCAAAGGTATGAAAGCCACACTCTCCACTGGTAAGTGTATATAAATATATTTCAGGTTGTTTTACTCGGAAGCAGGTAATGGATATGCTGAGACAGAAAGGCGAAGTGAGAGAACATTTAGGAAATGGATATGTCACGAGAATATGTTTCAGTAGTAATGACCAAATACAACTGTACAGGAAATATCCAGAAGTTTTGTGCATTGATTCTACGTATAATACTAATAATAAAAAGTGAATATGTTTATCGTTGTATTTTACTATGTAGATATTCGTTATTCTAGTTAGTGGTGACGGATAATTGGGGTCGAGGACGAACTGTAATGTTTGCGTGGACACGAAGGGAAAAGCCTGCCGATGTGAGGTCGGTACCTGTCACGTTTTTGGATGGCACGTAAGACAATATGGGCGCGTGCGTTTTACGGTCATGTTTTAACATTGGGTAACAGCACGAATAATCGTGTTAAATCGCTAAATAGGCAAATAAAACGATATGTACGAAAAAGTGATAGTCTGTACCAATGTATGTACAAGGCTTTAAAATGGATTGAAATGACGTCAACTAGAAGAAGTATCGAAGATCAAGTAATAGCTGGAAGATCTTATAAATATAATGCTCCACAGCGTCTTATACCCTTGCTAAACATTTTGACCCCATTCGTAAGATCTGAAGTGTTATACGAACTTAAACAAATGCGTTTCGTCTACGTGGAATATGAAAGCGGCCACTGGTTGTTTATGGTTGACCGCCGACAACATTATGAAGTGGATGTAAGAATTTGTCAATGCAATTGTAGCACGTTTATGATGTGTCAACATCCGTGCCGTCACATGCTACTTGCCAACGTTAAAAGACGAAGTCTAACAGGTAAGCTATATCAATTATGAAATACTAACTGCATAGCTCATCAACTTCTTAGGTGTTGTAGCAGATGGAAGTTACATAATACCCAGAACTTCAAAAATAATACATTAACTGCATTACCACGACAGAGTGAAGTGTATATAAGTATTCAACGAAGCCAAAGAATCCATAAGCATCGCATCATTGAGAAGTATGGTGAACGTTTCGCAACGGAAGTTGAGAAGACAGTGGACAATGAATACTCAAGAATTCTTAATACCAACTTGTAAACTTGATTTTCTGCTTTAGCAGCATTGATTATTCAATAAACTTATTCATAATTTTAATTTTCATCTTATTCCTACTTTCATGGGAATGAATAGCAATGATGTTCATGTGTAACTGCCTTTAATAATTAAGAAAGATTAAGAAACCCTACATCCACGTACAGTCTTGCACATTAGGCACCCACATATCATATTCACCTTCGTCGGATTACGTTTATCATCAAAATATTATCAGTAGCTAAGTAGATTTTAACTTCATGTGATTGGTTCCGCTTATTAATTAAAATGAAACCATGAGAAATGTTGATTAACAGTGGTATGCATTCATTATAACTAAATATGCATTAGGATTTAACAGTGATATGGGAAGCAGTTGACATACCTGAAAATGAATAATTGAAATGACGTATATGAAATGACATATATATGTATGTATATATATATATGCAGTTTAAGGTCAAAGGTCATTTGTTTTTACAGTCAATAAAACATTAAGAATGGGTGGTGTAATAATGGATTGGAGTTCATAGACAGATAAGTGGTGTGAAAATCTTATAGCATATAAATGATCCGTGGATTTAAGAATTGAAAACTTGGGTTACGTAATAATTGATTACAATTTGAAGAGATCACATAATTACAGAGGATTAAGTGAGTAGATGTAAGTGACATTGTGCTGGAATAAATCTGTAACTAAATTTTAAAAGTGAAATAAATTATTACATAATCCATCTTATTACTTGTTCATTCCATGGATTATAAGGAGTTCATATTATTCTCTATCTATATTTGTTCTAGCGTCGTATCGACTATTAATAAATACGGACACGGTTTATAAAGTAAGACAATGAGTGTAGTTGCTAAATATTCATTAGTTGAATAAAAATGCTACTAGGCAATACGGGACACAGTTAACGTGAACTTGTAAACCGGTTTTTAACATGGTCTTCCATAATCACAAATTCCATAATTTGTAGACCGGCGTAAACATCATAACAAAGCTTTGACGACTTTAATGGATTCATACAATTCTGAAAAAAAAGCAGTCGTGAAATAAAGAATTAGACTTAGTTATCAGTATCACATTCAATAAGTCCATCAAATAGCAGGTTACAGAATGTACCTATAAGTCTCTTATTTGCAGACAGCGCTAATCATTAGAGATTTCTATTTCCTTTAATAAAAATTAATAGGTAATCTTTACAACACATATCAGTGTTATTTACAAATTGCTGAAGTTAGTTTCGTCACAACATACAAGCGTAGTCTGACTTATGAAGAAAATGTAATTAATTAATGTGGCATAAAGGAGATATGAATACAAGGAACTTGTGATTCTGCTTCCATTGCTCATTCACTTTTCGTCACGTTGTCTGCATGAATTACTTCGGACGAGTCAGTCTGTAATGCAGTAGGAATTCATGAATTAACTCATTAGTAGTTGTTTTTTTATTCAAGTCTGTGTCGTAACAAGCACTGGGAATTTCTTCAATGTCTAACCCTTGTAGTATTTCGTCTATACATCTGGTATTATCAAGAGAAATTGGTAAGCACCATTTAGGTATTACTCGACAATATGCATCATAACTTTGTTCACATTTTCGTCTGCGATTGTGCATTTCGTTTACAGAAAATTATTCGTCAACCCTATAACAGACACATCATAAATGAGTATTAAGTACGACATGGTTTTGTCACCATGCTCAGAAGAGACACCCCATCGTTTTACTTATGAAGATTTCGTGCCTATTTAATGTGGTGTTATACACTGTTCCTGTATGCCTTCAGAAAGCCGGTAAAAAAGACTATCGACATCAATTGTTACTCACATAATTTTTCTCTGATACGTTACACAATAATATGTCACTTCAGTACAAAACAATGCTACCTATAGTCCAACTAACCTTTTATGGCTAAATACAAACAATTTATATAATATTCATAGTTAGTTTAACGCTTACTTCTTTCTAATTACATTTTATAAACGACTACGGACATCTATGTTTACCGTCATTCGTTTGAGTCATTTGTGGTGAAATAGTGAGGGTGTGACTACTAAGTTTAAGTTCCTATTATTAAGGTACTTTTTAAGCAAGAGCATTCTAATAGGTTGAAGAAAACAATGTAAATATGGTTTGAATGGACAAACAACTGTATAAAGGGAGGGGGTTCAAAAAGAAGCTGAAAGTATAGGATTATGTGTAGTTTTAAAACACAGTTCTGAAAAAAATTTCTGATACACAAATGGATATCTCCCTTTTTGTTGAAGCTATTTCAGCCCACTTTAATCTTTATTGAATTTATAGGCTCATTGGCACGCCTTGTTTTTTAGCGAAATGTGCATTTTTGCTTATAATAGGACTACACGGTAGAAAGTGAAACCAATTCAACGTCACAAACACGATTTACATTGGTATTTTGCATAATAAATTAGTATCAATACCACTGGTTTGTTACGTTCCAATTGAACATAATGAGTCGTAATTAAGTAAAATGTTCTGCCTTGAACCACCATCATGTCAGTAACAACATCTTCCCTCCTTTGTCATGTTAGACTTTCTTACGTTTGTGGTGTGTATGAATATCGTTTTATTCATAGAGTCTTGTTGAAATACACTGTCCTTACTTGTTCCATGTTACAAGTAAATCAGATGGTTAAGTCTTCTGTTTTGTGGATTAGATATAGATTTAGTGTATCACACTGCTAATCATGAAAGTTATGAATCATAGGTCAGATTATGTGGTTTAGAGATGGTAATGATAGAAAGCAAATCAAAGAATATGCAAGAGTCTAAAATTGGAAAACATCTCGAAGTGAGAAAACAAAACATTGAGCGACTCACAAGAATTAAGAACATCATGAGCTTCTTATGATCGGTCATGGTTGACCATCATTCATGATATTAGTGAGTTATCTGTCTAAAGACTCACAAATGATGAAAACTAAATGAGAAAAACTGAGCACAACCTTGGAGCCGTTCAGTGCAAAATCGTCAGACTGTACGCAGAAGAAACCACAATGTAATTGTATGAGCAAAACAATCTTCGCACAAGAACTCCTTTTCCGCAATTTACGGAAGATTTGCTAAAACAGGTCGACAAACGTATAAATCACATGCAAGCCAGATACAATAACCGAATACCTTGAAAGGCCAATTGTGAGTTCGTTCCAATTTCGGTTGTTAATTATATTTCTTATGACGGCATTCTAGATCATACAGTCTGTGCCCAATACACAACTGGAAAGACCCATGATAGAGCTAAGTTGTACAACAGATTACGGGAATCTGAATGTCCATTAAAGCAGTGGTGGTTGTGATATTTCCACTGACTAGTGATTCCTTTGTACCTGATTGCGCAGTGATTAAGAATTTAAAACTTAATACATTCATTTGTGTTCATCTTTTTGTTTGTTATAAATCTCACTATTCCGGGAATTCCTGGTTAGCACATTAATTCAAATACTTTTTAGTATCGTAAACTGATGTATTCGGTCCAATTTAATACTCATGTTACCATGTTAAAAGCGCTGCTTATATAAGATCAGTTTATTACCAGGAACTATTCTAATATTGAATTGGGCTTGAAAACAAAACTCTGCTGATATTTTTAACAGTAGGGGATCGGCGACGCGTATTCTGTCGGTACTTAAATCGACATACCATCATCCTGAGCAGGTTCCAAGATTACCGCTTCACCTGGAATAGGAAAAGGTAGAAACCGACTCCTCAAGACAGGTCTAGTCAAAACAAAAATTAAAAAAATGAGCGAGGAAAAGTGTCAATGGGATGAATGAGAATCGAGTTCTCCAGTCATGTTTGAAAAGTTGACCTCTGAAATTTTTGACGGTTCTGTTATTTTCTAATGAATCAAGTAGAGCAACGCCTCAGAAACCATGATTCTTCTTTCAATAGAAGAAGAAAGTAATCATGATGTATGTTATCCAATGTCTTGAATCCAAAAATGATAGCATCGAAGAAGCAATGGAACAGATGTAGTTGTTCTGTTCTCTTCTCCGTCAAATCTTGGCATTTTAATATTATTTCATAGTTACTGTTGTGGTATTTCACTTGTCTTATTCAACAGCATTTATTATTAATTTCAAAGACCGTGTTGACATTCAGATAATTTTTTTCACTTCCTCAGATGAAATGAAGTATGACATCTTAGAAAGATGCATTCACGTTTGCCAGCCGATTACATGCAGTTGATTATGAATACAGCACCAAACCTAAGTGGTGGTGGTGGTGATGATGATGATGATTATGACCAACCTCGAGCACTACTTTAAACGATAGTCACGTACTATCAGGACACTTTATGTTTAAATTTTACCAAGAATTAGGAAAGATATTAAAAACACATGAGGATAACTACCAAAGGTGTGATATTAGGACAAAGCTGTCGAAAATGAAAGAATGCGTTCTCCTAAATTATAAAGTTGTTTCAGCCATGGAGAAGCATGGTTATCTAAGAATTTGGTAATGAGAAATTAATCCAAAGTACTTTCTATTACACTAGCAACTGCATAGCCTAATGGGTATCTACATAAACATGTAGATTAGGATATGTGACACAGTAGTTTATATGATGTTGGGGGACAATGTATGGGTTTTGCTCTCTTAGTGGTGGTGAGACGTCATTTACAATGACATCTTTATCTTTCCATTCCACCCTATTGCTATATACTACTTATCAATATTCAGTAACCCATTTCATTTCCAATAACTTTTGGAAGTATAATCGGACATGCATCTGCAATCATAACGTTCCTAAGAATTTACATAAGCTGATGGCATTCAGTCCATTGATTATGGTAACTATATCTTCGTGACATTTGGAATAGATATTTTTACTCCGATTGTTTCTGTTAAACCCTATCATACTGTAAAAGATTCCATACTTTGGTGTTCTTCGTTCTTACTTTGAGACTCTACCATTGTAAATTAGACACAGCTAATAGCTGTCACATCGTACGGTATTACAAATAACTGTGTACAAACATGGCAGACACTTATACACACACTTTGATTGTAACTTCGTGCGAATTCGGTTACCTTCTGTAACCAAGCTTGTTTCCTGGCACGATCTCGGTATCCTTTCGATGCCACGAGATCGCCAGCAAATAAACCTCGACTTGGTCCATTAATTGCCTTCTGATATTTGGCTTCTCGGAGATTTTATGGGTTTCTTTGGTTACGTTCAACCCTCGCCTTCTGATTTATTTGTCACGTGTTTCTTGGTAGCGGTGTTCATAGTTAGTCTCAAACGCGACTCGACGCCACGCTACAATTGGTGACCCGTATTTTGGAACACGCCTCAACTTCTGATCAAATCTTCCAAAGAAGCCAATTCGGTGAGTCTATGATTTACCTATCCACGTCTGTCGTATATTTTCATATTTTTAATATATAATATACGCGACATGACGGATAACGATAAGAATAGTATTAATATAATAGACTCACACGTATGTGTACCGAATCCTTGTCACTTTTTATTCGCGTGATGATGAATTCCACGCTTTATTCGAGAAATGTTACCCTATTAACGATTCTCCTCGCTGACCCGGCTGCTTGGTACGGAATGCATACGCATAAGCATATCCGTCTACCACCCAGCACCAAATGGTTAAATTGAACGGTTTCACTGCCAACTTAAAAGTGTTCTACGAGCACACGAAAACGGCAACTGGCACGAAACCTTACCATTCGTTCTTTTAGGGGTGAGAACGAGCTTAAAGGCAGATATCCAATGTTCCGCCACTGAACTTGTATACGGCACGACATTGCGTCTGCCCGGAGAATTCTTCACACCACGGAGCAGACCTAATTTCGGTAAATCAGACTACGTCCATCGACAGGTCGCTCTCCCTCGAGAGTTATCTACCTGTTCACATGTTTTTGTACGAGTAGATTCGGTACGCAAACCTTGGCAACAACCTTACGAAGGCCCTTTTCACGTGATCGCTCGTCACGAAAAGACCTTCAAGGTTGATCGATATGGACGCGTCGAGATCGTCAGCATTGATCGTCTCAAACCAGCACACGTCGATGACAGTGCCCTATCTGACACCCTGAGATTCAATGCTAGACCTATCAAACCTAGCGGGATCCTTAAATCTTCTTCAGGTCCCACGCTAGATGCATCTGAGACCCCATTCGCACGTCCCGGTCAACAGCACGCGTCATCTGCACCTTCTACGGACGAGACGACAGTCTCACGTCCAGATCAGCAGACCACGCCGCCTCTGACCTCGGATGAGATTGCAGGCTCACGAAATACGAACGAGACTGCCGTCTCACGTTCCGGTCGCCGAGTACGGTTACCCGTACGCTTCCGCGACTAGCCGCACAGTCAACAACCGATACGGTGTAGGGTTATTCCTATACTACATGCATGCTACACTCCTCTTTTTTTATTTTCTTTTTGTTTCCTGAGCCCACGCCTTCGACCATCTCCGTTTGGTTCCGTCGACTTCAGTCAACTTTGGCGAAAGCTGGATTGGCCATCCACGCTCTTGTCAACGTACTCAGTCGATATATTGGTTTCGAATGCTTGGCATACGCTTGGTCTCGAACTTGGTCGTTACGGTCGCTTCTGGTCTTTTGGCTCAATGTGGTTTCGTCCCACGTCTGCAGCGTTTCTGGTGCGCACCTCTACGAACGCCCTCTTCAGATTCTGGATACAAACCACTCGGGTGTAGCATGCCAACTCGGGCAATAAATACAACACATCGCTCCTGGTACTGTTCTCCGAAAACGACCTTCGTTGGCAACTCGACGATCAACGATCGCTTTCCTGTTCGCCAATTCTTCCATCCTACAATCGTTCGTCAGCCGATCAGTCCCACGATTCAAACCGCTATTTATCGAAAGTGTAAACCCTTTCTAGCGGAGGGCTCCTGTAGTGACTCACGTTTATCACGAGAACACGACTGATTTAATAAAAACAATTATTATTATAACCAACTGTACCAGTGTTTGTTTTAACGTGGTTTTGTTTG
The DNA here is from genome assembly GCA_944470425.2 of Schistosoma bovis. NCBI lineage: Eukaryota > Metazoa > Platyhelminthes > Trematoda > Strigeidida > Schistosomatidae > Schistosoma > Schistosoma bovis. The sequence continues at coordinate 171,569 of OX103961.1, read as the reverse complement.
ACTGTGCTAATGACAGCTATTTTGTGCTTCCATTCTTATACCCACACTTTGATTGTAACTTCGCGCGAATTCGGTTACGTTCTGTAACCAAGCTTGTATCCTGGCACGATCTCGGTATCCTTTCGATGCCACGAGATCGCCAGCAAATAAACCTCGACTTGGTCCATTAACTGCCTTCTGATATTTGGCTCCTCGGAGATTTTATGGGTTTCTTTGGTTACGTTCGACCTTCGCCTTCTGATTTATTTGTCACGTGTTTCTTGGTAGCGGTGTTCATAGTTAATCTCAAGCGCGACTCGACGCCACGCTACAAATTCAACAAAATGGCCATAAGTGTTACAATATTCATGCATAAACGCATACACAAAGCTACATGGGTCTCACCGGATCACACCACACAGAACCAGATTGACCATATTTGTATCACTAAAAAATTCACAATATCAATGGAAGACATAACATCAAGCAGAGAGGTTGATGTTATCAGATCACCACCTACTTGTAACCAAGAGAAAACTGAAAATAACGAAATGCTTGACAACTGGAGGAGGACATTTACAAAGGTTCAATAGAGCCTTCCCTCGACATACTGACAAAATCAAACAATTCAACAAAGCTCTGGTTTAGTAGGATCAGACTACGATGGAGGATAACTGGAAACGGATCAAAGAAGCATTAACTTCAATGTGTCAGCCGGTACTGGATCGCAAGAAGTATCATCATAATCAATGGATCACTATCGAAACCCTGGACAAGATTCAAGAACGGAAGAACAAAAAGACAGAAATCAACAACAGCTGAACAAGGACAGAGACAGTGAAGGCACAAGCTGAATGCACAGAAACAAACAACCGATTGGAAATGAACATTAGGGCTGACAATCAGAAACACATAGAAGATCTGACAACTACAGCTTCAACATAAAGAAATATCGGACAACTATATGACAAAGCGAAGAAACTGGCACGGAAATGTAGTAAACCAGGGAGACCGTTTCAGAACAAAGAAGGCAACCTCATCACTGAAATTTGTAGTGTCAGTTATAATGCCAAGCCCATTTACCTTATTCTAGCTTTCAGATATCCCATCTTATTCATTCTACTTGAGTCATGTGTTGACCTTGTTATTTATTCGCTTATCAATCTAGACTGTTTTTATATGAGCGTATATATGTGTGCCCTTCTTATAGCATTGAACACATGTCTGTAGCTTAATTTCGTCTGACTATAAATATTGAATAACGCTTGACTAAAATGGAGTTGCCTTCCCAGCCATCTTCCCTGCGCGTCATTTCGCTTTGTTCTATCGCATTCACTTTACATACAAAATATATGTATTCAAATGCCATTCTCGTTAATTGACTTATTTAATTGACTAACGCGATTTAAGTCGACTATTATATACGAAAATAGGCGATAACCAACCTTTGTACGATCTAAATGGAGTCGGATCTACTGGCCACTAAAAATTCAAGGACAGAGGGTCAGATGGGTGGAACACTTCAAGGAACTCTTCAATAGACCAGCTCCATTGAGCCCATTATTAAACATCGAAGCAGCACACACAGACCTTCCTGTGGATGTCACTCCATCAACGATCGAACAAATCAAGAGTGGGAAAGCAGAAGGACCTGGAAATATACCGGCTGGGACGCATTGTAGTGTCATTGATACTTCGTTCCGTTCGCCGATTTCTAGGCGATGTCGTGATCTCTTCAAACACAAGTTTTAAAATTATGCTAATCGAATTAATTGGTGTAGTCGCATACTGGATAACGCTCCCCTTCAACAGGGCACATATGGTATAGGATTTTTACGTCGACTTAAGAACTTCACAAACGCATTCGAGTATTGGTGTTTCAGTAGAAAACTTATCATCCCAACTTACATTCTCCTCAGATTTTCGTTTCTCTGCATTCAGTTGAGATTCCAATTCACATATTTGAGTTTCTAAATTAATCTTAGAAACTTTAGATGACGATGCCTATGAAATAAATAAAAAGAGCAAGAATAAGCAAAATAAAGAACTGTTGACTAGTCAAATCAGATCACCACATTTTTATAGAGAATAAATAAGTGGAATTCATATCCTATTGGCATTACTCTGCGAAGCCTGTTTGTAGAATCGACATTCTGCTGTAACTTACATCATTAAATTAATAAACCATATAGCACGGACGTATGTTGTTATATGTCTACCCAGTGACTACTTATATTCAAATGTAGCTTGACAATTTGGACAGATTCATCAATTGGTCAGTCTGGTTAGAAAAGAATAAAAAGTACAACCTACTTGTCTGAATAGATATTTCAAAGCTATTCGTGCTTCTTGGATGCTGTGTAGTTGGCATAAACGAGATGAGAGCATTTGACCAGTCGAATCAGGTGGACCGGAGGCATCTGTCGACGATCTTTTACCGGCATCCATAAGTTTTTGTTGCAAATCGCTAATTTGTTGTGTTTGACATTGAATCGATTCAATAAGACTGTTCACTTCACCAATATACATATCATAAGGTTGACCATCTTGTCGGCAGCTTTCCATTTTGGCTTCGATCGTGCGCAATCGATCACACAGTGTTTTACGTGAATCTATAAAATGACTCAAATGATATCTAACAGCATCCATACTGATTTGAATATCTGAATCCGTTTTGACACACGCTCGATGTCAGTTGTTCGAATACCATAAGCAACAGTCTACTGTGAGGGAGAATAAACCAACCTCCAACTGAGGAGTAAATTAGGAAACAGCGATGGAAGTGGGTCGGCCACATATTGAGGAAATTATCAAACCGTATCGCAAGGCGAGCACTAAATTGGAATCCTGAAGTGAAACGAAAAGCGGTAGGCCGGGGAACACTGCGTCGGGAGTTGGAAGCAGATATTAGAGGGATAAGTATCAGCTGAAAAGAACTAGAAAGTATTGCCCAGGACAGTGTTGGATGAAGGAATGCTGGTGGTCGGCCTATGCTCTTCCATAAGGGGTTACAGGAGTGAGTAAGTAGGTAGGTAACTGGATCAACAATGATGGTACTAAGAATAATTTTGCCGATGCATTCGACGTTAGTGTGCAGGGCATGAGATTTATTGCAATTGTGAAAAAACCATTCACTTAGCAGTACACATATAACTGTTTGGTTATAATACGTCACAGCATCGTACCGTATGGAGCGAGTGTTGCGGTCTACACTCTTTCTTATGCGCTTTTTAAGGAGACAACATAAGCTGAGGGATTCGCATGAGGTAGTGAGCGCAGTATGTTCCTCTTCTTGTTTACTTTTTTATCCTGAGTACTGAGATCTTTAGATGTACAATAAATCCTTTTTAGTTTCCGCGGCTTAGACACAGCTTTTTGGTTGATATAAGAGTGAGTGTTTCATAAGCAATTTAGGAGGGGATAGTAGCGTCTAGCAATATTGAATATTTCTATTGTTTCTGAGAGCTTAACATCAGTAGAGAAACTGCTACAGTCAAAGTGCCTAATTAGAAATCGAAAGTTTTCCCATTCAGCGTGTGCATAATCTCTATATTGGAAACACATAGCTATTGTCTTGGGTTTGTTGCAATTTACAAGAAACAGTACAGTATAGAGGACTGTTTTATGATCGCTGCTCTGAGACTTCTCTCCAATCACTACATATGTTGGTGTGACGTGACAGAATATCAAGTTGATGATGTTGTGGTTTTGTGTACCCATGTGTACATGTTGCTGCAAACCGTGTGTCTAAGTAACTAAGTATGTTTTCAAAGCAAGATGGGTTGGAGTTTCTTTCAGTTAGTGCTGGGAAGTTTTAAATTACCACAAATAATTTTTATTGCGAAATTAAAAGAGGCAGTCTTAGCGAATTACTGACTTGTAGTGCTTTCGGTTGAATCAGGATTGTTTAGAGCTCGATATACACATTCGGTTAGTATTTTACATCCATGAGCGTGTACAGTGAGCCATATAGAATCAGGAAAATCTCTGAGGAAAACATCGCTAAAGATTTACATCTTCATATTTTTAGATGCATATATTAGACAACCACTGAAAGAAGTTCAGAAAACCACAAATTAGGCTTACCTCCGAGATGACGAATCTCTCGTATGACGATATATTATATAAAATAAACCTTATTCCCTTGTTACATAGAAGGATCAGAGGTCACTTAGTCACAGATTTGAAGTTACTTAGTGATAAGTTTGCACATGATATGCCCTCATTTTTCCTGCTTTTCAGGACAGAGAGTTTACGAGGGCATTCTATAAAGATTCACAAGCTCAGAACAAATTTCTTGTCAGTTCTCTCCTAAACTAAAGGCGGGGTTTCGTCTCTCATTGAGTAGTCAATGTCTGGAATGCCTTGCTAGGAAAAATAGGGCTAGACATATCACCAACCACTTCCCAGGAGAAGCTGGACCTCCACTAGAAAACAATATGCAAGGGTCAACACAGGTCCACCAACATACTATAATTATTGGGTGATATTATCCGCAACTCAACCATGTAAGCTTTATGTATCGCCCAGTGTAATAACGGTCATCTGTGAGTTCAAGTAATCATAGAATTTGTCATTTCATAATGTATTTTTTACTAAATAACTAGATTATTTTGTTAATTTTGCTCTGGTTGTAATTTTTATTTGCCACGTCTGACTGCGTTACACTGTACGTTCATTGCACGCTGGGATGATATCCCAAGTCATAGTGAGTTTCATCACATAGTTGATTGTTTCCAGATAACCCATGAGTGCATAATGTTACTGAAGAAATTATTACCTAAAACTGAAGACTGACTATCGAGTTTCCTATAGAATCATCAACGAATGGAATTCATTATCCCAACAAGAGAATGAAGCTCCAGTTGTCAACGCTTTCAAAATAAAGTGTGATCAATTGAGAGACAGCCACTGCTTGGACTAACAAAGGCCACCCAGCCTTTTTTCCTTTCCAAAATAAGACTGAATAGCTGACAAGGATCACTTCAATAGGAAATATGGGGCTTATTTAAATACCTGGCACAAACCAAGTAAAATCAGTTGATTTACAACGACATGTCAAGAAATGTTAAATTGATTTTTATATTTTTGTTTGCATATATCCATTTTGTTAGTAAGTTAGTTAGTTGCCTTCATGTTTGCCTTCCATATTATATAACGGGCAGGCGCAACTGCTCGATATGCCATTTCAGCCATGAACTTGAATAAAATGGCCGCACGATCGCTTCACTCTAAAGGTAGGAGGAAAGTTATTTGAGTGACATCTCCGTGTGTGAAGATTAGGTCCTAAAGGGACGGGGAGTTTTGTTGGCCATATCAGGTGGGGTGTCATAATTGCTGGAATAAAGTTAGAACGATTAATGGTTTCGAGAAATTTGCAAAAACTGATCATTTCTGATGACCGTACTTCTAAGTTTCTCCAATTTCTAGACAGTGCGTTAGTCAACCACTATAAGGCTCTTACGCTCATTACACCATGATGTAAGTTTGCATAGGAGAATATCATCCACTATTCATTCTGAACTGCGGTATGCTACAAATAATTCATTGACTTGCCATTCTCACTTCGGCCTGCAACGAACCAATTCACACGTCCTTGAACCATGTGCCACTGTCTCAACAGCTTTGTGTACAGGATAACTCCATCTCTCCTACGGTTCATTCTAACAGCCCTACTGAATAAAAGCAAAATAACTGTATTGCATTATCAAGCACTTCTGACGTTAACCATGGTTCTGAGATGGCAGTGACATCAGGGTTTTTTGTATCTCCCACTGTTTTGAGCACCGACGGATGTTATCGTGATACTGTCTCTGTGAGTAGCTTGCTTATAAAGGATCTAATGTGAATGAGGTCGTGTTAAATATGGCAATTGGTCCCTTTTCAGAAAATTTGTACTGGTATTGAACCATAACCACACAATCTTCAAAGCTGAACACGAGACAACTCGGAAAATAGATATTCAATATTTAACTCGGAGAAATACCTAAGGATGGAGAAGGCGGGAAGAATGTATTGAATGAATTGGAGTTGATCCGATGACATGGCTCCGCCATGCAGGTGTGGTCTCTCTGGAATGTTACCGTATATCTTCTATTCATAATAACTATATTGTTCTTTCTTTAGCCTAGCCTTGTTATCCATCATGTATTGGTAGTTGCTACGATGTAGTGAGTTGGTGTAGACGTAAGATCCTATGGATTAGGCAGTTGTATCATGACAAATCTACGATTTTAGGATTAGGTCTATTATTAGAGCAGTACTAATATCATAGTGGGCCATAATTATACAGATTATCCTAAGTTATGAAAAGTGACTGACCTCTTAGCGAGGTCCGTTTTAACACGCTGTGGGGTTTGGTTTCCTGAGACCATTTACTCACTGCATTCTGATTCGACCTCAGATGCCAAGGTTCCACTTTGCTTCATTCTTTTTCTTTTTGTATGTGTAGCTGTAAGCTAGTCATTTACCTCGTTTTGTCTCTTCATCACATCCTTTACACCACTGAGATTTCGCTCCTCCATAGTGTGTTTTGCGTTGATACGTAAATCCAGGACTGAAATTGAGACTCAAGTACCTCAGTACTGTCTATAATTAGTTTCTTTTCAAAGTACGTTTTGCTCTTCCTTGTAACAGTGCCCTACATCGGCATGCTTATTATCTGCTTCCCTAATATGGTCCGGCTTTAGACCTCATTCAAATCCAGAGCTGGGCCCATGATAACGCTCGCTATTTCCTCAAAAGCAAACTTCTGCCGATCTACTGCTGCCTGATTATTTGAAGGCGATTTTCTAGTTACTTTTGGCAGCTCAAACGCTACAAGAATAAGCAGGGAATTCGTAGAACAACATACTTTGCACAGCAAACGTGGTAGTGGCTTGCAACATCCGTTATTGCGGTTGTCTCATAGCATTAAATCGTCGACCGGAAAATGACATTCAGGGCTACCACAACGATAATTTACTGGCGCCATAAAATTATTTAGTGATCTTACGGAGAAAACAGTGGTGAAAATATGGTCTTTAGAATAAGTGTCATTCAACTTAATTGGTTATAATAACTATTATTTTCATTATATCAATCCGGTTCTCTCCATAAAAGTAGGTAACTACATACTCAATATCATTTACAGTATTCAACTAACCAATTCGTCATTTCGATGAACCTAAACTCAATTAAAACTGGTGACGGCATTTTATTACCACAAGATCTACTGCCTGACATCGATTGATATTCTCAATGATGATTACTGCCTTATATCTCTAAACGGACTAGTCGATCACAGATGTAATGCGTTCAGTTGTGCTCGGGAATTCTTACTTAGCAAACCAGTTTGGATACTTCTAATCAACATGATAGTTATAGTTCTAGCTAAAGAGAAATACGAAAGACAACTTGTGGAAGGTTAACTTACTGAATTAATGACGATCATCTAGTGAAGCAGCCATTTATAACTCTGAAGTGAATCGATTTCATAGTCCAATCAATATCACCTACCTTGTTCACCGAAAATTTTCGGATAACCGATCAACAAAGTGTATGACTAATTATTCACTTACGAAATGTCAATAACTTGACTATTTACAGTAATGATTGGTTAAGTGCTGCGAAGGTCACTCGAACAACATGGTAACAGAAACATTTAGGACCAATGGTAGTAATGCCAATCTGTCTGATGACGATTAAGTGGTTAAAAGCATAGTCGCAGGAATTCTTAAGTTGCCCTAACGATCTTCAAGCCATTTCTCACCCACTGAGAACAAGGGACAAATAGGTCAAAGGCATAGACAGGAATAGTGGTTTTAGAGGTTAGTTGGGTAAGTCAATAGAACTATCTGGGATGATGGAAAATGGGGGGTAAAAGCATACTATAACAACACCTTGAGCGACTGGTCAATTAATCGTGGTGTTTAGTTACAAAACAGTTAACCATAAAATGTAAACAAACTAACAGTGGTTTCGTAATTTCGACACTGATAATCACCCATAAATGTTGAATTATTACATATAGTGGGGAAACCTGGTTAATTTCATGCATTTGTTTTACATTATCATCATGAATCGAGCAAGAACAAAGAATTTTAACAGTATAACATGAATTTACTTTATTTTGCCAGATTCTCATCAGCTGCTTACAACCTATAATGTTTAGAACCAAAGTCACTGTAAAGTTTACATAACATATTGTGATGGACCACACAAATATGAACGCGAAAAAGTGTTAACCAAGTTATAAAGAGTAAATAATAATGTTAATAGTTATTATTACAACATGAAAATATGGACTTTACTTAAATTCACCAAGTGTTGCGTGTTGTAATTGGGTCTGGTACTGTAAATCCACATTTATAAATATTCCATACACATAGTTCCCTTTATCATTTTGAAAAGAGCAAGAACAAAGATTCTAGCAGAATAGCATGAATTCATTTTATTTCGTAGGTTCTCGTCAGCTGCTTACAACCTGTGATATTTAAAAATCATAATTGCATAATGGGTTTAAATTGCTAACTGAATATTGTAAATATATACCTAATGTGAAAGAATATTCTACAACATTAATTGTGACAACAGTTCAAAAATGGGTTAGAAACAATTGATTACATAATGAATAAATATTGATAGGAATATAGTGATTAGAGTTCAGTTGAAAGATTATTAATTTGAAAGATAGTTGAAAAAATAAATTAGAATCAATGATGTAATAAATGCAACAGAAAAACGAGGAAAAAAAGAAAAAAAAATTTTAAGGTCCAGTGAAGGAATATTTGTCACCAGGGTAAGGAAAGATTAACCACCGTCTCCTTTTGAACTGTTGTCACAATTAATGTTGTAGAATGTTCTTTCACATTAGGTATATATTTACAATATTCTGTAAGCAATTTAAATCCATTATGCAATTATGATTTTTAAATATCACAGGTTGTAAGCAGCTGACGAGAACCTACGAAATAAAATGAATTCATGCTATTCTGCTAAAATCTTTGTTCTTGCTCTTATAAATATTCGATAATTCCGTACAGGTTGTTGAACTCTCCAATAATGTAACCCACTGTTATGTGCGATGTGTCTCAGCTCACAGTCTATAAATGTGGATAATATTCGATTTAGGAAGCAATTAGCTCAATAACGAGCGAGAGTAGTACAAGGAGTGTGTGTGTGTAGCAGTGTATTTGAGAACAACTACAAGTATGTCACGCTGTGTAGTTACACAACGGAGAGTGAGTTCAAGGTCATTTACTAAAACAAAAGTTACAATCATTTAATGATAAATATATATACAGTGAAAGATTGACCAAATAAATACAAATAATATATTAAAAACTATTTATAAAATGAGCTTGTCAGATCTATCTCCACGTAGCTCTCCCTAGAGTGTCCGGAGGTAACACTGGTTATAATAACAAAAAAATGTAAGAATGTGATATATACATGCATAGAAAAATAATATATACAGGTCTATCTCCACAATATAACAGTAAAAATGGATAATCATTGTGGAGCAATGAGAGTAAAGATATATAATAAAAGCTGTAAATAAATGTAATATATTGTTAGGATATTCATAAAAATATTCCAAAAATTATTCTTTAAAGTCTAATTCTATCCTTGAACGTGAGATGGTATGTTTTCAGACTTTTCAATTACCTTACGTGTCGTGTTGGTCAATATTCACGGTCGTCCTAACTGTATAAATATGCATTGTCTGTAGAGTATTAATATTCTTCATCTGACCCCATAAACAACTTCCATCCAACGGTTCGTGTTCTGATGTATTGGAGATTAGGTAGCAGTATTGTGGTCGTACTAGGATATTTGGAGTTTGTTATTCGGTAGAATTCAGAGTAGCCACCTCGCGGCTCACAATATATGTGAAAGAAGATTCTGGATCATCAGATTCGGTAGAAAATAATTGATTGATTATATGATGTAGTCGTTGAACACAGACGAATAACAAGCTACAAGTAAAGCAAAGATCGCACATTAGTAGATCAACAAGAAAGAATAACGAGTAAAATGTAAGAAACAACTTAGAACTCAATATCCACAGTTAAACAGCATGTGGATATATTTGCACCATAGTGACTGAATTTCCACTTAGCCAACCATTATCTCCAGCAATCGATCACTATAATTGAACGAATATTAAACGAATGGTTTGCATTCATCAACATTACTCAAACCAACAGTCAATGGATGTATGGACTGACGTCATTTTCTGGTCCGATCACCACTGGCGCTCTTCCAAGACACACCTACACTAGTCAACACAAGTCGAAACAACTACAACCGCTTCTTCCAGAAACTTATGGCTCGAAATCAAGCATTTAACGTGTACAAAGGAATCATCCGTTCATTCAAACACCACATGATCCCAGTAGATACGAGCAATATTTACAAGATATCTGTGATCAAATACTAGTATCTTAAGAGCATCCTTCACACTTAATGACCACGTTTCACAGCCGTAAAGTAGAGCAGAAAAACTGCCGCACATTACACTCATCCTTTTATTGATAGACGGATATCTCACCTTCACCATAGGTTACGTAAGTTGGCGAAAGCTAAACGAACTCTCTGAATCGCGCAGAGATTTTGTCAGACACCAACCCATTAGGGGTGATCAGACTTTCAAGATAAGTGAAGTTGTCAATGCGTTTGACTACTCTCTATCCTTAGTTCAGGTGTTGACACAGACCAGTCCTGAAGTAACAACCTGAATTTAGAGAGGGAGAAACACATCCCAAACTTTCTGGCATTATTGCTCAGTGCCACTAAAACACTGCATTTTATCAGTGTCTTCACCAAACAGGACTACGTCATCTGCGTATTCTAAGCATTAAGTGGACCCCATCGTAGTGGATCAATGCCCGAAAATTCAGTGGACAATAACATTATTTTCATCAGTAGGTCTATGATGAAGTTGAGCAAAAATGGAGATAATGGACAGCCTTGATGAACACCACTTGAGGTTGCGATGACAGTTCAGCATAAGCTATGACTCTACTAGTAATATTTGAGAAAAGAGCCCTCAAAAGGTGTATGCAGTTCTGAGGTGCACCTACCAATGACAGACTGCCACAGAATCTCGCTGTCTACAGAGTCAAATAGTGCTTTAAATTCAAGAAAGACCACCATTGTCGGACGCCGATAATATGCCAATGTCCTAGAACCTGACGAATGGTGAATATGTGGTCGATGCAGCCACGACCAGGTCTGAAGCCAGCTTGATTCTTTCGTGTTTGCAGTTCACGAGTCTTTGTAAGGCGTCCGATAATTATTGGTGCTAGTATTTTAGATACTATTTTAGTCAAACTAATATATCTATGGTTGTCACAGGACGATAAGTGATTGTGACCAGTCAGATGTGATAACGTCCAACTCCCAGATTTTAGCTAAAATATTAGTCAACCTAATCGCTAAAATTGGACCACCATCCTTAAAGACCTCTAAAGCCAATACATCTAAACCAGCTGCCCTCCCTCGTTTCAGGTTAACTATAGCCTTTTGAACTTCTGCTAGAGTTGGGGGACCTACTTCAATGTTCCATTCACTGTCTGGGAATGGAGGGTAGTTGTAGAGTAGCTGAAGGCCAGCTGAACTGTTCTCTGAAATGTTCCGCCCATCGTTCTAAACGCCTGGACTGAGAGCAGATGAGTGTATCGTCTTTTTCCGATATAATCTCACACTTGAATTATTAATTCCAGTTTCTTTTATTAGTCTGTAGAGCTGTCTTGTGTTCCCTAGAGCTGCCGCCTTTTCCATCTCTTTTGCTTTCGTTGCCCACTACTGCTCACGGTCGTTCCTTAGAGTTTTGCTTAACCTAAATCCGATTTGTTGTCGCTCTTCATCATGTTCAGAATCTGATGGGACGAGTTTGCGAGAATCCATCAGTGCAATAGACCTAAAGGAAATCCTTTGGTTCTTTGTAACCCTGTGGTTTAAGTCCCTAACAGATTTCATTGCCGTTTCCACAGCTGTATGTCTTTCCAAGCAACATCTGGGTCAGCCTCGTCTTCAGAACTACCTAGGTGTGACCTCAGTTGTTCCTGGAACCGACTTTTGATTTTCTCGCCACTCAATTCAGTTCTAATGGGTCTTTTTTAATGTGGCTTTTTGCGTTCAGTGAGGCGCAGGCAGATGCGTGTCCGTATTAGTGCATGGTCGGAGTCAAAGCAGGTACACCAGAATGAGCGACAATCTTCTACCGACCCTCTCCAACGATGACCGATGGCAATATGGTCTATTTGAGTCCATCGTTGGTTTGGTGTAAGGGGTCACCATGTTAGACGATGTCTCTCCTTATGCTTAAACTTTGTGTTTGCTAAAAATAAACGATTGTCTGAGCACAGTTGCAGCAGACGATCACCAATATCCCACGTCTATCTGCTTTATATGATTGTTTAAAACTGGCATAAATTTTTGTCAGAATATCTTCAAATTTACTGTTTATCACAAACATTATTAACTCGAAAAATCGGGGATTCAGTCATTTAGTCCTAGTTTAGAACCCGTGTACAGTGCTCCATGTTAGTCATAGTAGGAATCAGTCGTCAAGAAGCTAGATGTAGAAAAATATCTGGTGATTCTTCCCGAAGGACAGCTGTCCACGCAATATTAAGAAATATCTATAAAACTCATGAACAAGCTCAAAATCTAATATAGAAATCCACAAGCCGATTATTTTACTATATATGAAGGACATCAGAAAGTACAACCTGATTTTTGAGGCTCTCTAGTGTATAGGTATGGCTCATAAACCTGCAAAATAATTTCGATAAATATTATACAAACGATAAAATGAAATGATCTAAAAAAATAAGCTGGATATCATGTACAAAATAGACTGCTCCAACTGTAATAAAAAGTACATCTGGCACGATAGCCCCGATCTTACTCTTTGCTTACATGAACGCCAGTTACCTGTTAAAGGTCACGACATATTTTCATTTACGTCAAATGTAACAGTATCAAAAATCATCACTTTTGACTTTACTAATGCAAGTTTGTTTTCCCTATTGTAGGACAACAGAAAGTGAACGTACTAGAAGGAGAAGAACAAAGCTTGCGCAAGCTAAACCTGCTGGATAATGTGTTAAACCATTTTGTAACAGATTTCCCTTCTTATACTTAAACCGCGTATTTCAATTTCCAATATATCTCTGTTGTGCTCACACGCCGTGTTCTCACTTGAGTGGCATCTGCCAGTCCTGACTGTTGTGTTGTGTTTCAGATCGCTCCTGCTTGCAGATAAACGCTAATAATACGTACTACAAGTGGTGATGAGGTTGTCTATGGCAAAACATGATGAACCCGCAGTCATCCCAGACAAGGTAACAGCCAACACAACGCCTCGCCAACCACCACTGTTAGGAGTTTCATCAGACTAGGATATCTGGAGAATCAGAGTAATGACGTGCCTACGTCGAGTTCCAACGTCGGAACACTTCGACTACCTTCTGTCCTACTTAGATGACGAAGCAGCGAAACGAGCGACAGCTAACGGCTTTACTGCGTGCAAATCACCATCTCAAAATTGGAAGATTTTAGGTGGATAATTTTCGTTGAAGGTGGATACCCAGCAGACAGTCATCCAATTTTTTTCTCGCCACCAGAAACCGCATGAAAGCCCTATCTATTATCTTCACTCATTACAGCAGATAGCAACCCAGGCATACCCTAGCCTGGACATCTTGGGACGAGAAGAAATTACACGCTCCCGTTTTATTGAAGGACTGCTGCCAGGTGCACTGCGAGAATTTTGCTGCGCTGAGATTGCATACAGCTTCGGGTCCATCGTTTTATATCTAAGTTAATCTTCGGCCACACGAAACGTTCATAAATCAATTTAGTGGTGAGTCTGATTTCTCGATATGAAAGTTCGCGCAGTTGTCGAAATACTCGACGTCGGCAGGCTTGAGGAGTGATGCGCCAGCAAAATCAACGGTAACTCTTCGTCCCAATTTTCTCCTTTACATGCTAACCATTCCTTTAACGTCCGGTTGTTTCTCTATGTAAGCCCGTTTGTCTGAGGATGATACGGTGTAGTTCGTATACTCTTGATGCAAATCTGCTTCAGACGGGCTTTAAACTTGTCACTTTCACAACAGGGACCCTGGTCAGTTAATATGATCATCGGTATTCCGTGACACGTTAATCTTTGGTCGATATTCATTACACGATTATTATGATTATTATCATGGTTGAACCCTTTCACTAGATGTTCATTTCTTTTCCTTCTCTCTTCTTTCCTTCTAAATAAATATTATTCTTAAGCTTGTGAAGTTTGTCATTAAGACAATAACTTGTGCTACATTCAACTTGTCAAACTCGTTTCATCTTCACTATGCATCTTCACTATGACTCATACATATTGATAATTGGTTATCCTTTTCACTTAATAATTGACACTTTCATAGCATCATTCCAAACTATGTGACTGCACAAACATTTATATTCTAGCGTCTTAACTTACTGTTATAATAAGTTATTTTTTTCTTAATTATTTTCTATTTTGATTCTTTTTACCAAGTTGACGATACATACATAGTCGTTTATTCTTGTTCTGTGTTCATAATCACATGCTCATTAAACGATTTGCGTATTTCACGTCTCCTTTATTTCTCTTGCCTCATTTTCTCCTTTTCCTTCTTTCAACTCCATTCAATATTCCTCTCAATTACACAGAACCTGATTTATTATTATCCTATTATTATTAATATCATCATCATTATTCTGTTTTCCAAATATGACAAATATAATCCTAACATTATTGAAACTTGTGTATTATTGCATTAATGAAGAAACCCGAAATGGTTTCTTCACAACACTTATATACTACCCATAAGATGTTTGTGAATAATAATAATGATAATAACACACATTGATGAAAGGACGGAACTACGTCTCAAGACACTTCCCAAAGCAGTAAATAGTTGAACAGATGTACATGATACAGTTAATTATTCTAACTAAACACCGAAACATGTCTTCATCGTCATCAACAACTACAACATCGATACCAGTGACATCACAACAAATCAATCTTGATTCATCATCAATAAATAATAGTTTATTGAATTCTATTGGATGTGATCGTAAACATTGTGAATTTATATCAGATTCTAGAAAAGACGATAAATATCGGGAACATCGGCGTATAAGTAATGAAACAGTCAAACGATCACGTGAAAAACGTCGACAAAATGATATTCTCATGGAATATCATATTAGTCAATTACAAATACAAAACCATAAATTACATCATGAATTAATAGAGTTGAAATTACGTTTTAATATACCATTAAATGATGAAGATAAAAAATTTATGGAGAATCAATCATCAACGTTAGATGATACACAAAATGATGTATATCATGGACACCATGATCATCATCATCATAATAATAATAGTGATGGAGAATTGAGATTATCCGAAATGGATTGTTGAATGCTGTCAACAACCAAGTAAAGAAATGATTCATTGTAGACGGATGATTCACAAAATGAAATGTTATTAAAAAGTGATCAATTATCATCAGTATCACCAAAACCACCGCCATTATCGCCACAGTCACCTACAACAACAACGATACTGATGACAATGACGACAGCAACAGTGACAGGAGAGAGAGATTGATCAATCTGGTCTAAAATATCAACAATACGAAAAAAATACTATCTCTTATTGGTGTACAACTCACAATATGAAGTATTTAACTTTCTTCTATTTTTATATAAAGCATACTGACCTCTCTGCAAGATTATCTGTTGGATCATGGATACAAGCTATTGATTTAATACATCAGGGAGATGTGAGAAATGCTTTCTGTTTAGTCAGGTATGTGACTAATTAATTTAGTAGGTTTATTTTTTGTAAATAAGTTAACTGGATTTAATTTAGTTAATTGATTCTTTGGAATAAAAAAAGGGAAAGTGGTGCCCTTGAGGTGTAAAATGGCAGTTAGAAAGCTGAATCATGGGTGGCATCCACCAAGTAATCCTTTTTTGCTATCACCACGTTCATGATTCGACATTTTTGGACTCATTTACCTGGTACAGTTATCTGTATGTGGCTTTGAGTCACGTTCTTAGCGTGGCACCTAGTGATACTATTCAGTTAATCAAACTGATGTAGACAACAGGGGTCGAGCCTGGTACTTCGTAGTGTCTGGGAGTCGAATGCTTTAGTCACTAAGCAACTTCTCGTAGTTGTCCAAGTAGTCAATTATTAACGTGAGATATGGCTCAAATTTAAACATTACGAATCGCTCCAAGAAGTGAAAAAATCAACAACATATATAAGAAATGAGTGGAAGTAGTTAAATAATAATTGAAAGTGAAGACGAGGTATTGAAAAAGTTTCTTGAAAAAATGAGATACATAAATTGTGTAAAAATCTATGTATCGTGAGTACCGTCCGCTTCAAACGCCATCGCGTTTCCCACCTAGCTACTGAGTTGTGATAGCCACCTGCTTGCACAATGGGGTGAATTTATATCCATTTGATGTTGATTACTTATATCGGGACTATTGATTTGATTAGTGTATACAGAATAAATGCGCAATAACACTTTCTTATCCTTATTTAGTATTTATTTATTTTAACACATAAATATTGGTACGAGAAGGCACCAAATATATATGTGCCACATAAATCTCATTTGATATGTGTGAGGGATATGATAGTGCCCGGGTGCCCAAATAGAAGCACATGGTTTTTTAGGAGGCCACTACCTAAACCTTCGATCTGAAGGTCTGATCCACAAGGCAGTGAAGCGATGTAAGAATATGCAGTCCCATGGTAGCCGGTGACTAACGATTGGTTCATACGCCATTTGTTCTCGCA
Organism: Schistosoma bovis; assembly: GCA_944470425.2. Classification (NCBI taxonomy): domain Eukaryota; kingdom Metazoa; phylum Platyhelminthes; class Trematoda; order Strigeidida; family Schistosomatidae; genus Schistosoma; species Schistosoma bovis. Next base: position 154,741 of record OX103961.1, on the reverse strand, counting down.
GGATACCAGAGCCCATGTGCACCATTGGTTTGTGATCCGGTTAAAGCGCTGGATATTCGCTTTTCGTCCTCCCATTTTCGTAAACAACACTGTGGCCACGAGAAGGTAGTGAGTAGGACTTCCCTGACAGAGGCTATATACGCGTGGCCATGTGAGAGGTTTTGGAGAGGGTAAGCGGACTCTCCCCACTTTCGGCCTTACCAAGACATTATTATCAAACTCACATAGGTTATTCTAGCTTCCTGACAGACCTCTTTATTCATTTTTTTCATGTCAGATTTTATACTGAGCGTGTGTGTACATTACTTACCCTATTCATCACATGTTTTCAACTTATTCTTGTCTGGCTATAGATACTGAATCATTATTATTATTATTAGCTTTATTCAATATTATATTTTTGGTATAATATAGAATTCTCAGCTCAAAGTATTTCAACAAATTTCCGTTTCTTTCTTCTTGGTCGGTCCTGACGATATATATCGAGTGATCGCCAGTTAGATGTTAGCAGTACAGTAAATGAACATCTGAATAATGTACATTCTTTTCGATGTATATTGCCAGCAACCACATTGTCACTTGTTGAGCTTTCTGTATTTTTGACAACGAAAGGTTGTATGTATCAGTACCAAAAACCATTACGTGTGACTTTACTGATGCAAGTTTGTTTTCCTTGTTTCAGGGCAACAGAAAGTGAACATACTAGAAGGAGAAGAACAAAGCTTGCTCAAATTAAACCTGCGGGATAATGAGTAAAACCATTTTGTAATAGACTTCCCTTTTTTGTACTTAAACCGCGTAATTCAATTTTAAATATATATCTCTGTTGTGCACGTACGCCGTGTTCTCACTTGAGTAGCATCTGTCGGTCCTGACTGTTGTGTTGTGTTTTAGATCGCTCCTGCTTGCAGATAAACGCTAATAGTACGTGCTACATGTACACTTTTCAGAAATGCACCAGAATAGCTTATGCGATTAATAGACATAATGATATATTAGAACAAACAAAAATAGATAACTTGGTGAAATGTCTAGATGGCAGGAACAGGTAGCCCAGATACTCGAGCAGGCCTACTTGTTTTCATGCTTAATCAAATCGAATAGGCTTGTCTACCTTCACTGCTTCGCTTCGTTTTTCATTACTCCAACGATATCCTCCGCTTTTCTCTCTCTTTTATTGAAGACGTGTTTAGTTGTGCATGTAATTCACTGTTGTTGTCTTCTAATAAAAATAAGTTGAAGGTATATTTACAAGAGAGAGGGACGGAAATAAATCGATGCGACTTCTTTCTCCTCGAAAAACACTAAACCTATTAGTTCCGTGATCGTCATGCAGATTGCTTCATGGCACATTGCGTGATTATTATTATTATTATTATTATTATTATTATTATTATTATTATCAATATTACTTCTACTAACTATAATAATAATTATTATTATCATTAATTGTCTCATTTTGTACACTTTAAGAAAGATATTGGTGATTCCGATTAATTAAATATATTTCATCGGATTGTTCTTCCCTTGGCTTATGAGGTAAATGTGGTATATCTTTTTCTCTTTATCATGATCAATTAACGCGGTTTAACGAATAAACTGAAAGCAACACAAGATTAGTGCATATGTTTACGGATATTTACTTGAAAGTACTCATTTACTTTACACAATATATTGATATTAATTTGTTCAATGGAATGTTTATATTGTCATCTTTTAAAATAGACAACTATTTCTGTCCAAGTTGGAAGATTTCTCATTTCTCAGCAGTTTGCATCACTGTGACATTTAAATCTTGTAGAAAAAAGCAATACTTCTAGTCTCTTAAATTTAATGGTTCCTATATACTAGCGCGAACTTTGAAAGTGGTAACATTTTTTTCACGTGGTTTAGGAATTCTTCGACTTGCTCTTTTGTAGGATGTATTATACTGTGATTATCATCCTATCCTGTACATCGGGAACATCTCACCTCGAAACATAAGAAAAAAACTTATTTTTATTCGACGGACAATTACCAGTTCGTATTGTACCTATTGCGGACTTAAGTCGTAAATAGGTCTGCAATTTATTATATACTCACAGTCTCTAATCCTAGTATTAACCAGGTTAATACTTAATAACAACTAATACTCAGATATTATATTTAATTTAACGAGCACTGTGCTCACTTATTTTCATATCATGTCCAATAACTCCAGTAAAAGAGGAATTTCACCAACTTCTAAGCCAAATAAAAGGTCCAAATCTGTAACCCCTACAACTGACGACTCAGTGCTTGACAATGTCGAACCTTTAACTACTGAAAAATATGTGTATTGTACACAAATGTCTCTATCGTCATCAGATTCTCCATGTCGCAGTACCTCTATCTCTACGTGCAGTATGCCAACGGTAAGACTGGTTGACATACAAGACACTATACCTACGTGCATCGAAAAGTCAGCACAGTCTACTAGACAGTATGTGCTACCAAGGCCTAAATCTAAAATTTCAAAAGCCAAAGAGTCCAATGGTCCACCTCATACACACCAAAATACTGATAGATATAGTAATGACATCCGACAGCTACAAAACTCTCTATCCGAAATTAACGGCAAACTTGAGCAATTAGCACCCCTCACTCATATATGGGGCCTTGATACAGACAGAAATCTTGAGCAACTCACTAAAGCTGAGTGTATTTTGGAGTTTGTGGCTGAAGAAGTGACGAAGAGAGTAATGTCCTCCTTCAATGCAGTTGTGTATGACCTCCCCGACCGCACACACCCGTCTAAGTTGAGAGATATTTGCCTTAGAGCATGCGGTATGCCGAACGTTAACTGCAAAGTCATCCGCCTTAGAAAAAAGTCAGACAGATCAACTTGCCCCCTCTTGTTTATGTTTGGCTGTTGTAACGATGCTAAGCAGTTTATTGAGTTGAGCAAAAACATTAGCTCACTAATTCCATACAAAAATATAAAAGTCACTCCAGACCTTACGTCCTGTCAACGTCGTGTAAGAAGACGCGAAGCGATAGAATTGAATGGGAGTGTTACAGTTAATAATCAGCCAGAGACAGTTTGCAACACAGTAAATAGTTTAAAACACACGAACAATAAGCATGACACCACTCCACATACGGCTGATCACTCTGTTGATCTAGATGAGTCTACAGATCAGAAACCTTTGGATAAGATACGGACCCCAACTGACACCAAAAACCACAACGACATGACTAATCCCAGCTGTTCATTCAGTAATGTACTAAAATGTGAGTCGTGTAACAACACACGTGCAACTAAACCTATACACTTGAAAATTTGTCCTCTTAAAGATATTCCACAAGTAGACTTGAATGAACGTAAGTTCATCTCACAAAGACAACGAAAGAATCCTGCTCTGAAAATAAAGGGTGGGAAGACAAAACTCATGATACCGAATAGGGAAACACGTAAGATTGAACCCAACTGCTCTATAGGTATCCCAAGAACAGTGAACAGGTTCTCCCCGCTGCTATCGTATAACTTGCCTTCAACACCTCCAAGTTGCAAAAAGGGTGGTGGGCTTCAGCGTAGCAAGCCTTCTTACACGCAGACTAACGAAAACTACCAGAGAACTGGCCACCCAAATCACCCCCTGAAGCCTAAAACCATAAATAAGAACGGTAATAATAGGTTTCTCACTCCACACCCTACCTACATTCCCCAGGATCGCAACTGTAATTACTCTCAAAAAGAAAACTTCTCATACCCTTTAGTACCGACCCATCACATAACAACGGCTCTCGTGTATAACAACAGTTGCAACTCCTCCCAGTTACGCGTAGCAGACCCCTCTCGCGCTAACGTAAATAGCCATAACAGGGGCTACGAGTCTAACCAAGACTATTTTGTAAATAGCCATACACTTCACAGTAGGCCTGTACAAGATTTTTTTGGAATAAGATCCCTTGTGACACCTCTGTTGAAGCATATAGCCCAGGTTATTTCAAACCACATGCAAACCATAAATTTGTTTCCTCCGTACAGTTTCCATCACAGAGTACTCCCACCCTTTCCTCCTGGGTAAACTCCCCAATCAACTTCACCAGCTCATTTGATACATCTCCCAATAAGTTTAACTATCAAAATACCGAGCTAATGAAGAACATCCAATCCCTCACATCAAACTCATCTTACACTCTCGAGGGTTACGACGACTTTATCCGAAATACCCTCACCCATTTTAACTTAGTAGGCCACTTGCTTAATATATGTCTTATCAACGCTCGATCGATCTGCAACAAAAAGACGGATTTAGCCCTGTTTGTATCCATATATCAACCATCAGTTATTATGATATCTGAAGAATGGACTAACAGTAATATTTCCGACCGAAGCATATCTCTAGATAACTATTCCCTATATAGAAGCGATAGATTGAATGGACGAGGCGGAGGATGCTTTATTTACGCTCACTCTAGCCTGAACTCACTGCTATGTGATATGCCTGAACTAAACAAACTGAAGGATTTGGTGTGGATTGTAATAAAGCCGTCGAATTCCGTTACCTTACTGCTCGGCTGTGTTTATCGTCAACCTAACACATCAATAGATGAAATAGCAGTATTATCGGAGGTATTCACACTAGCATCATCCCTCTCACTCACAGGCAAGCTCATTTGTGGTGACTTCAATATGCCCGAAATTTCTTGGCTGCCAGTCAAAGCGCCGAGACGTTATGAATCATTTATTGAATGTCTAGAGCTTGGACAATGGACTCAGTATGTCGATAGCCCTACCAGACATCAAAACATCTAAGACTTAGTCTCTACCAGTGGCCTCATCCCCAATACTTTGTATACTGGAAAAAAGTTCCCAGGTAGTGATCATAACATTGTCATATGCAGCCTTAATGTAAAAACCGCAACCGATAGAAGTAAAACCGTAACACTTCGTAGAAACTATCGCAAGGTTGATTGGAATAACTTCCACAATTACCTAAGAAGCACTGATTGGAGAACTTTCTTTACCTCAAACAATACCGACACATTAACCAATATATTTTATCACAACATCAAAAGTATCATCAACAACATCGCACCTTTAGAATACTGTAAACCTACGTTCTCCAAAGATCTCTATATACCGGTCAGTACAAGAAGACGTCTTCAAAGACATTGTACTCGATTCCACAACTTAAATGACTTTTCCTCTTTAGTAACGATGACATAAATACTTGTCCGAACAGAGGCAACAAGTAAACAAAAAGCAGTAGCACAGGAAAAACGTGCAGTTGAACTTAATAATAACTCATCTGCACTCACCATACTACTCCAAAATAAACTTAAACGCTCTAAATCGAGAGGGAGTATATTCATTAAAGGCAAACAAGTATACGAAGATCCCAAACTTATCACAGAATTATTCAGTGAACATTTTTGTTTCTCACTAACTAACGAAAAACCATTTAATGATTCAGAACCAATCTCAGTAACTCCCTGTGAAATTACTAATGTAGAATTCAGTGTGCAAAATATCTCCAAGGCAATCAGTACATTGAAACACTCCTACACTGATGGACCAGATGGTATTCCATCTAGCATGCTAAAACGTGGAGGTGATGATATGTGTGTTTTGCTTCTCAAACTATTCGCGATATCACTCTCTTCAGCGTGTTACCCTACTGCCTGGAAAACTACACATATCATTCCCAAAATTAAAACAGGACCTGAAGCAAACTTTGAAAATTACCGGCCTATAAACATAACTTCAGTGGTATCCAGAGTGATGGAAAAAGTAGTTAAGGCGGCTGTAGTCCAACATCTATTAACTAACAATCTCTTGTCGACCTCCCAGCATGGATTTCTTAGGTCCAGATCATGCGATACATGCCTAGTAGACTACCTGAATGATATAACTCTGAAACGAGACAGCGGACTCCTTGTATCAGTCCTATTCTTAGACTTTAAGAAAGCCTTTGATAAGGTCCCACACAAAAGGCTACTCGTCAAACTAAAGTACTTCGGAATACACAACCCACTGTACTCATGGTTTGCTTCGTTCTTAACAGAACGTAAACAGACGGTAAAGTACAATGACTGTCTCTCGTCCCCTAGACCAATCACCAGTGGAGTCATCCAGGGAAGCGTATTGGGGCCACTTTTGTTTCTTATGTATATAAACGATATACGTAACACCATAGAATTTGGGAAACCGTACTTATATGCTGATGATCTCAAAATAGTATACAGCTATAAGCCTGAGACACTAAGCGAAAGTGTATCCCAGATCCAAAAGGACCTCAATAACTTAACTATATGGAGTGAAAAATGGCAATTACCATTTAATCTCAACAAGTGCGGGATCATGCACTTTGGAAAGCATCCTTATAAACCGCGACTTCACTTAAATGAATGTAGAGTCCAAACACTCGAATCAGTACACGATTTAGGAATTAATTACACAGGAAGCCTAAACTTTGGAGAACATGCCTCCTCTATTATTTCTAAATCTAGACGGCTAATTGGTTTTATAATGAAAAACTTTTTCACAACAGAGGGTAAACTTACTCTCTACAAAATATGTGTACGACCCACCCTTGAATACTGCTCATTTGTCTTCTCTGATATGAATATCGCAGACAGCCCCCTGAATGCCCTGGTACGGCCGAGAGTGGGGAGAGTCCGCTCTTTGTTGGTTGATATATGGATACAAACAGGGCTAAATCCGTCTTTTTGTTGCAGATCGATCGAGCGTTGATAAGACATATATTAAGCAAGTGGCCTACTAAGTTAAAATGGGTGAGGGTATTTCGGATAAAGTCGTCGTAACCCTCGAGAGTGTAAGATGAGTTTGATGTGAGGGATTGGATGTTCTTCATTAGCTCGGTATTTTGATAGTTAAACTTATTGGGAGATGTATCAAATGAGCTGGTGAAGTTGATTGGGGAGTTTACCCAGGAGGAAAGGGTGGGAGTACTCTGTGATGGAAACTGTACGGAGGAAACAAATTTATGGTTTGCATGTGGTTTGAAATAACCTGGGCTATATGCTTCAACAGAGGTGTCACAAGGGATCTTATTCCAAAAAAATCTTGTACAGGCCTACTGTGAAGTGTATGGCTATTTACAAAATAGTCTTGGTTAGACTCGTAGCCCCTGTTATGGCTATTTACGTTAGCGCGAGAGGGGTCTGCTACGCGTAACTGGGAGGAGTTGCAACTGTTGTTATACACGAGAGCCGTTGTTATGTGATGGGTCGGTACTAAAGGGTATGAGAAGTTTTCTTTTTGAGAGTAATTACAGTTGCGATCCTGGGGAATGTAGGTAGGGTGTGGAGTGAGAAACCTATTATTACCGTTCTTATTTATGGTTTTAGGCTTCAGGGGGTGATTTGGGTGGCCAGTTCTCTGGTAGTTTTCGTTAGTCTGCGTGTAAGAAGGCTTGCTACGCTGAAGCCCACCACCCTTTTTGCAACTTGGAGGTGTTGAAGGCAAGTTATACGATAGCAGCGGGGAGAACCTGTTCACTGTTCTTGGGATACCTATAGAGCAGTTGGGTTCAATCTTACGTGTTTCCCTATTCGGTATCATGAGTTTTGTCTTCCCACCCTTTATTTTCAGAGCAGGATTCTTTCGTTGTCTTTGTGAGATGAACTTACGTTCATTCAAGTCTACTTGTGGAATATCTTTAAGAGGACAAATTTTCAAGTGTATAGGTTTAGTTGCACGTGTGTTGTTACACGACTCACATTTTAGTACATTACTGAATGAACAGCTGGGATTAGTCATGTCGTTGTGGTTTTTGGTGTCAGTTGGGGTCCGTATCTTATCCAAAGGTTTCTGATCTGTAGACTCATCTAGATCAACAGAGTGATCAGCCGTATGTGGAGTGGTGTCATGCTTATTGTTCGTGTGTTTTAAACTATTTACTGTGTTGCAAACTGTCTCTGGCTGATTATTAACTGTAACACTCCCATTCAATTCTATCGCTTCGCGTCTTCTTACACGACGTTGACAGGACGTAAGGTCTGGAGTGACTTTTATATTTTTGTATGGAATTAGTGAGCTAATGTTTTTGCTCAACTCAATAAACTGCTTAGCATCGTTACAACAGCCAAACATAAACAAGAGGGGGCAAGTTGATCTGTCTGACTTTTTTCTAAGGCGGATGACTTTGCAGTTAACGTTCGGCATACCGCATGCTCTAAGGCAAATATCTCTCAACTTAGACGGGTGTGTGCGGTCGGGGAGGTCATACACAACTGCATTGAAGGAGGACATTACTCTCTTCGTCACTTCTTCAGCCACAAACTCCAAAATACACTCAGCTTTAGTGAGTTGCTCAAGATTTCTGTCTGTATCAAGGCCCCATATATGAGTGAGGGGTGCTAATTGCTCAAGTTTGCCGTTAATTTCGGATAGAGAGTTTTGTAGCTGTCGGATGTCATTACTATATCTATCAGTATTTTGGTGTGTATGAGGTGGACCATTGGACTCTTTGGCTTTTGAAATTTTAGATTTAGGCCTTGGTAGCACATACTGTCTAGTAGACTGTGCTGACTTTTCGATGCACGTAGGTATAGTGTCTTGTATGTCAACCAGTCTTACCGTTGGCATACTGCACGTAGAGATAGAGGTACTGCGACATGGAGAATCTGATGACGATAGAGACATTTGTGTACAATACACATATTTTTCAGTAGTTAAAGGTTCGACATTGTTAAGCACTGAGTCGTCAGTTGTAGGGGTTACAGATTTGGACCTTTTATTTGGCTTAGAAGTTGGTGAAATTCCTCTTTTACTGGAGTTATTGGACATGATATGAAAATAAGTGAGCACAGTGCTCGTTAAATTAAATATAATATCTGAGTATTAGTTGTTATTAAGTATTAACCTGGTTAATACTAGGATTAGAGACTGTGAGTATATAATAAATTGCAGACCTATTTACGACTTAAGTCCGCAATAGGTACAATACGAACTGGTAATTGTCCGTCGAATAAAAATAAGTTTTTTTCTTATGTTTCGAGGTGAGATGTTCCCGATGTACAGGATAGGATGATAATCACAGTATAATACATCCTACAAAAGAGCAAGTCGAAGAATTCCTAAACCACGTGAAAAAAATGTTACCACTTTCAAAGTTCGCGCTAGTATATAGGAACCATTAAATTTAAGAGACTAGAAGTATTGCTTTTTTCTACAAGATTTAAATGTCACAGTGATGCAAACTGCTGAGAAATGAGAAATCTTCCAACTTGGACAGAAATAGTTGTCTATTTTAAAAGATGACAATATAAACATTCCATTGAACAAATTAATATCAATATATTGTGTAAAGTAAATGAGTACTTTCAAGTAAATATCCGTAAACATATGCACTAATCTTGTGTTGCTTTCAGTTTATTCGTTAAACCGCGTTAATTGATCATGATAAAGAGAAAAAGATATACCACATTTACCTCATAAGCCAAGGGAAGAACAATCCGATGAAATATATTTAATTAATCGGAATCACCAATATCTTTCTAAAAGTGTACAAAATGAGACAATTAATGATAATAATAATTATTATTATAGTTAGTAGAAGTAATATTGATAATAATAATAATAATAATAATAATAATAATAATAATAATCACGCAATGTGCCATGAAGCAATCTGCATGACGATCACGGAACTAATAGGTTTAGTGTTTTTCGAGGAGAAAGAAGTCGCATTGATTTATTTCCGTCCCTCTCTCTTGTAAATATACCTTCAACTTATTTTTATTAGAAGACAACAACAGTGAATTACATGCACAACTAAACACGTCTTCAATAAAAGAGAGAGAAAAGCGGAGGATATCGTTGGAGTAATGAAAAACGAAGCGAAGCAGTGAAGGTAGACAAGCCTATTCGATTTGATTAAGCATGAAAACAAGTAGGCCTGCTCGAGTATCTGGGCTACCTGTTCCTGCCATCTAGACATTTCACCAAGTTATCTATTTTTGTTTGTTCTAATATATCATTATGTCTATTAATCGCATAAGCTATTCTGGTGCATTTCTGAAAAGTGTACATGTAGCACGTACTATTAGCGTTTATCTGCAAGCAGGAGCGATCTAAAACACAACACAACAGTCAGGACCGACAGATGCTACTCAAGTTAGAACACGGCGTACGTGCACAACAGAGATATATATTTAAAATTGAATTACGCGGTTTAAGTACAAAAAAGGGAAGTCTATTACAAAATGGTTTTACTCATTATCCCGCAGGTTTAATTTGAGCAAGCTTTGTTCTTCTCCTTCTAGTACGTTCACTTTCTGTTGCCCTGAAACAAGGAAAACAAACTTGCATCAGTAAAGTCACACGTAATGGTTTTTGGTACTGATACATACAACCTTTCGTTGTCAAAAATACAGAAAGCTCAACAAGTGACAATGTGGTTGCTGGCAATATACATCGAAAAGAATGTACATTATTCAGATGTTCATTTACTGTACTGCTAACATCTAACTGGCGATCACTCAATATATATCGTCAGGACCGACCAAGAAGAAAGAAACGGAAATTTGTTGAAATACTTTGAGCTGAGAATTCTATATTATACCAAAAATATAATATTGAATAAAGCTAATAATAATAATAATGATTCAGTATCTATAGCCAGACAAGAATAAGTTGAAAACATGTGATGAATAGGGTAAGTAATGTACACACACGCTCAGTATAAAATCTGACATGAAAAAAATGAATAAAGAGGTCTGTCAGGAAGCTAGAATAACCTATGTGAGTTTGATAATAATGTCTTGGTAAGGCCGAAAGTGGGGAGAGTCCGCTTACCCTCTCCAAAACCTCTCACATGGCCACGCGTATATAGCCTCTGTCAGGGAAGTCCTACTCACTACCTTCTCGTGGCCACAGTGTTGTTTACGAAAATGGGAGGACGAAAAGCGAATATCCAGCGCTTTAACCGGATCACAAACCAATGGTGCACATGGGCTCTGGTATCCTGCGAGAACAAATGGCGTATGAACCAATCGTTAGTCACCGGCTACCATGGGACTGCATATTCTTACATCGCTTCACTGCCTTGTGGATCAGACCTTCAGATCGAAGGTTTAGGTAGTGGCCTCCTAAAAAACCATGTGCTTCTATTTGGGCACCCGGGCACTATCATATCCCTCACACATATCAAATGAGATTTATGTGGCACATATATATTTGGTGCCTTCTCGTACCAATATTTATGTGTTAAAATAAATAAATACTAAATAAGGATAAGAAAGTGTTATTGCGCATTTATTCTGTATACACTAATCAAATCAATAGTCCCGATATAAGTAATCAACATCAAATGAATATAAATTCACCCCATTGTGCAAGCAGGTGGCTATCACAACTCAGTAGCTAGGTGGGAAACGCGATGGCGTTTGAAGCGGACGGTACTCACGATACATAGATTTTTACACAATTTATGTATCTCATTTTTTCAAGAAACTTTTTCAATACCTCGTCTTCACTTTCAATTATTATTTAACTACTTCCACTCATTTCTTATATATGTTGTTGATTTTTTCACTTCTTGGAGCGATTCGTAATGTTTAAATTTGAGCCATATCTCACGTTAATAATTGACTACTTGGACAACTACGAGAAGTTGCTTAGTGACTAAAGCATTCGACTCCTAGACATTACGAAGTACCAGGCTCGACCCCTGTTGTCTACATCAGTTTGATTAACTGAATAGTATCACTAGGTGCCACGCTTAGAACGTGACTCAAAGCCACATACAGATAACTGTACCAGGTAAATGAGTCCAAAAATGTCGAATCATGAACGTGGTGATAGCAAAAAAGGATTACTTGGTGGATGCCACCCATGATTCAGCTTTCTAACTGCCATTTTACACCTCAAGGGCACCACTTTCCCTTTTTTTATTCCAAAGAATCAATTAACTAAATTAAATCCAGTTAACTTATTTACAAAAAATAAACCTACTAAATTAATTAGTCACATACCTGACTAAACAGAAAGCATTTCTCACATCTCCCTGATGTATTAAATCAATAGCTTGTATCCATGATCCAACAGATAATCTTGCAGAGAGGTCAGTATGCTTTATATAAAAATAGAAGAAAGTTAAATACTTCATATTGTGAGTTGTACACCAATAAGAGATAGTATTTTTTTTCGTATTGTTGATATTTTAGACCAGATTGATCAATCTCTCTCTCCTGTCACTGTTGCTGTCGTCATTGTCATCAGTATCGTTGTTGTTGTAGGTGACTGTGGCGATAATGGCGGTGGTTTTGGTGATACTGATGATAATTGATCACTTTTTAATAACATTTCATTTTGTGAATCATCCGTCTACAATGAATCATTTCTTTACTTGGTTGTTGACAGCATTCAACAATCCATTTCGGATAATCTCAATTCTCCATCACTATTATTATTATGATGATGATGATCATGGTGTCCATGATATACATCATTTTGTGTATCATCTAACGTTGATGATTGATTCTCCATAAATTTTTTATCTTCATCATTTAATGGTATATTAAAACGTAATTTCAACTCTATTAATTCATGATGTAATTTATGGTTTTGTATTTGTAATTGACTAATATGATATTCCATGAGAATATCATTTTGTCGACGTTTTTCACGTGATCGTTTGACTGTTTCATTACTTATACGCCGATGTTCCCGATATTTATCGTCTTTTCTAGAATCTGATATAAATTCACAATGTTTACGATAACATCCAATAGAATTCAATAAACTATTATTTATTGATGATGAACCAAGATTGATTTGTTGTGATGTCACTGGTATCGATGTTGTAGTTGTTGATGACGATGAAGACATGTTTCGGTGTTTAGTTAGAATAATTAACTGTATCATGTATATCTGTTCAACTACACATAATCTGCACTACGCTCCACACTCCACAATCTCATCACTCACCAACACTACTGCATAAACTCAACAATTCTCCATCACCTCATCAGTAGTATATTCAGTTTACACAACGAATTCCCGATCATGCACTCCACTAAACAACAAACTACTGTCGAGCATTTCAGTAGCACAGTGAAGTCAACTAAATACTATCGGTTTATTTTGTATCGCACTTCATTTCATTGCATTGCATTGCATTGCATTCCATTGCATTTCATTGCATTTCATTGCATTTCATTGCATTCGATTGCGTTCCGTTGCGTTGCGTTGATTTCCATTGCATCACGTCCAATCGGGTTGCGTTCTGCTGCACCATCTCCTGGTCTCATAATCCACTCGCACAAGTGATATTCACAACTTGACAACTTGACGTCAGCAGCACATCTAAACACTTTTCACTAGTTGCATTACAGACAGAGCAACAACACCAGATATTTGTGCAGACGAATACCAAGCACAGTCAGTCAACTCGGTTGACCGCGAATTTCATAAGTAGGACAACATGGATGGAAGTGGTTTAATTTGTTGATGTTTAGAAATTCTGTGATTTTCAATTGACATTGATCAACCAGTGGTTGACCTGACTTGACTTATGCCTAATACTATGTGGATAATGGATGCAGTACCAACAAGTTATATTGCACTGATCCTGTATATCTGTTTGTGTGTGAATGATTGATTGTTTGATTGATTGATTGATTGATTGATTGATTGATTGATTGATTGATCGATCAATCGATTGACTGATTGATTGAAACACAACACAGTCTTCTCACATTTTCTTCTCCTCTTCTCTCCTCCACATTCTCATGTCGATCGTTAGCGTCGTTGACGTCGTTAGCGTCGTACTCACACACACGTTTCTCCACTCTCCCACCTTCTTAACATCAATGCACTCGGAAACTAGACTGTTGTGGATGCGGTGGAATAGATCAATAATTATCATGTTAAGTCCAATGGAGTCCTTGGACTTTAAATGAACATTTCCTATTGGTCGATATCTGTTCACTTGTTGAATATTTTACAAAATGTTGTTTTCTATTTTATGGTACGATGTGGTATGCTTGATTGGTATATAAACAAAGTATGTTTGAAATACAATGATTCATAACTCAGAGGCTGTGACTTGTGTTTCTTGACTCAACTGGCTGGGACAGACAACGAAGCAGGGCCAATCAGGGCACTAGGTCGTCCGTACGTGTTTACGTGTCCACTGTATCCGATCGATATAAAACGCTGCTCATCATAACCTGCAGTCAGCCGTTACAACATAGACGATCAGCGATTCACAGCATTTACAAATTGTGTGTGTTTGTGTGCATGTGAATACTTTTGGTGTATTCAGTGATTATTTTGGGAAACATGCCAACCTCAGTAGAGATTGTGAATGAATAATGTTGTTGTGTGTGCGTATGATGGAGTAAGTGAGTGATTGGTTGAGTGGGTTTGTGGTTGAGTTGTATGTGTTGCGAATTGTAGTGATGAAGGATGTGTTGTTGGATATGGATGTAGAGTGAATGTGAGGAATTTGTGTCTGGTTATTGTTCAGTGGGAGTTGAGTGATTGTGAGTTAGGTGAAGTGAAGTGAAGTGAAGTGAAGTGATAGATTGATTGAGTGAGTGGGTGGGTGAGTTAGCTGTGAGGTTAGGTGGGGTGATGTGAGGTAAGTGATACACATGAGATGTATTTAATTGGGAAAAAGGCCATCCGAAAGTAGCGGATGTTTCATGCCTCAAGAGAGTGGGCATCAAATGCCCTGTCCGACCTTGTGCAGGGGACTGCCAACCATCTCTACTTTTCTGATGCACGATTTGTAGTCGACAACACTATCACAGCTCACAACAACACACTTCACACTCACATCTGCAACAGCTTTGCACGTCTCAACGCAATCTTCTTCATACATCAACAAACACACCACACACTCTTCTACACATAATCTGCACTACGCTCCACACTCCACAATCTCATCACTCACCAACACTACTGCATAAACTCAACAATTCTCCATCACCTCATCAGTAGTATATTCAGTTTACACAACGAATTCCCGATCATGCACTCCACTAAACAACAAACTACTGTCGAGCATTTCAGTAGCACAGTGAAGTCAACTAAATACTATCGGTTTATTTTGTATCGCACTTCATTTCATTGCATTGCATTGCATTGCATTCCATTGCATTTCATTGCATTTCATTGCATTTCATTGCATTCGATTGCGTTGCGTTGCGTTCCGTTGCGTTGCGTTGATTTCCATTGCATCACGTCCAATCGGGTTGCGTTCTGCTGCACCATCTCCTGGTCTCATAATCCACTCGCACAAGTGATATTCACAACTTGACAACTTGACGTCAGCAGCACATCTAAACACTTTTCACTAGTTGCATTACAGACAGAGCAACAACACCAGATATTTGTGCAGACGAATACCAAGCACAGTCAGTCAACTCGGTTGACCGCGAATTTCATAAGTAGGACAACATGGATGGAAGTGGTTTAATTTGTTGATGTTTAGAAATTCTGTGATTTTCAATTGACATTGATCAACCAGTGGTTGACCTGACTTGACTTATGCCTAATACTATGTGGATAATGGATGCAGTACCAACAAGTTATATTGCACTGATCCTGTATATCTGTTTGTGTGTGAATGATTGATTGTTTGATTGATTGATTGATTGATTGATTGATTGATTGATTGATTGATCGATCAATCGATTGACTGATTGATTGAAACACAACACAGTCTTCTCACATTTTCTTCTCCTCTTCTCTCCTCCACATTCTCATGTCGATCGTTAGCGTCGTTGACGTCGTTAGCGTCGTACTCACACACACGTTTCTCCACTCTCCCACCTTCTTAACATCAATGCACTCGGAAACTAGACTGTTGTGGATGCGGTGGAATAGATCAATAATTATCATGTTAAGTCCAATGGAGTCCTTGGACTTTAAATGAACATTT
This sequence comes from Schistosoma bovis, assembly GCA_944470425.2. Classification (NCBI taxonomy): domain Eukaryota; kingdom Metazoa; phylum Platyhelminthes; class Trematoda; order Strigeidida; family Schistosomatidae; genus Schistosoma; species Schistosoma bovis. The sequence goes on along the minus strand of OX103961.1, from coordinate 138,857 downwards.
CCTATTGGTCGATATCTGTTCACTTGTTGAATATTTTACAAAATGTTGTTTTCTATTTTATGGTACGATGTGGTATGCTTGATTGGTATATAAACAAAGTATGTTTGAAATACAATGATTCATAACTCAGAGGCTGTGACTTGTGTTTCTTGACTCAACTGGCTGGGACAGACAACGAAGCAGGGCCAATCAGGGCACTAGGTCGTCCGTACGTGTTTACGTGTCCACTGTATCCGATCGATATAAAACGCTGCTCATCATAACCTGCAGTCAGCCGTTACAACATAGACGATCAGCGATTCACAGCATTTACAAATTGTGTGTGTTTGTGTGCATGTGAATACTTTTGGTGTATTCAGTGATTATTTTGGGAAACATGCCAACCTCAGTAGAGATTGTGAATGAATAATGTTGTTGTGTGTGCGTATGATGGAGTAAGTGAGTGATTGGTTGAGTGGGTTTGTGGTTGAGTTGTATGTGTTGCGAATTGTAGTGATGAAGGATGTGTTGTTGGATATGGATGTAGAGTGAATGTGAGGAATTTGTGTCTGGTTATTGTTCAGTGGGAGTTGAGTGATTGTGAGTTAGGTGAAGTGAAGTGAAGTGAAGTGAAGTGATAGATTGATTGAGTGAGTGGGTGGGTGAGTTAGCTGTGAGGTTAGGTGGGGTGATGTGAGGTAAGTGATACACATGAGATGTATTTAATTGGGAAAAAGGCCATCCGAAAGTAGCGGATGTTTCATGCCTCAAGAGAGTGGGCATCAGATGCCCTCTCCGACCTTGTGCAGGGGACTGCCAACCATCTCTACTTTTCTGATGCACGATTTGTAGTCGACAACACTATCACAGCTCACAACAACACACTTCACACTCACATCTGCAACAGCTTTGCACGTCTCAACGCAATCTTCTTCATACATCAACAAACACACCACACACTCTTCTACACATAATCTGCACTACGCTCCACACTCCACAATCTCATCACTCACCAACACTACTGCATAAACTCAACAATTCTCCATCACCTCATCAGTAGTATATTCAGTTTACACAACGAATTCCCGATCATGCACTCCACTAAACAACAAACTACTGTCGAGCATTTCAGTAGCACAGTGAAGTCAACTAAATACTATCGGTTTATTTTGTATCGCACTTCATTTCATTGCATTGCATTGCATTGCATTCCATTGCATTTCATTGCATTTCATTGCATTTCATTGCATTCGATTGCGTTGCGTTGCGTTCCGTTGCGTTGCGTTGATTTCCATTGCATCACGTCCAATCGGGTTGCGTTCTGCTGCACCATCTCCTGGTCTCATAATCCACTCGCACAAGTGATATTCACAACTTGACAACTTGACGTCAGCAGCACATCTAAACACTTTTCACTAGTTGCATTACAGACAGAGCAACAACACCAGATATTTGTGCAGACGAATACCAAGCACAGTCAGTCAACTCGGTTGACCGCGAATTTCATAAGTAGGACAACATGGATGGAAGTGGTTTAATTTGTTGATGTTTAGAAATTCTGTGATTTTCAATTGACATTGATCAACCAGTGGTTGACCTGACTTGACTTATGCCTAATACTATGTGGATAATGGATGCAGTACCAACAAGTTATATTGCACTGATCCTGTATATCTGTTTGTGTGTGAATGATTGATTGTTTGATTGATTGATTGATTGATTGATTGATTGATCGATCAATCGATTGACTGATTGATTGAAACACAACACAGTCTTCTCACATTTTCTTCTCCTCTTCTCTCCTCCACATTCTCATGTCGATCGTTAGCGTCGTTGACGTCGTTAGCGTCGTACTCACACACACGTTTCTCCACTCTCCCACCTTCTTAACATCAATGCACTCGGAAACTAGACTGTTGTGGATGCGGTGGAATAGATCAATAATTATCATGTTAAGTCCAATGGAGTCCTTGGACTTTAAATGAACATTTCCTATTGGTCGATATCTGTTCACTTGTTGAATATTTTACAAAATGTTGTTTTCTATTTTATGGTACGATGTGGTATGCTTGATTGGTATATAAACAAAGTATGTTTGAAATACAATGATTCATAACTCAGAGGCTGTGACTTGTGTTTCTTGACTCAACTGGCTGGGACAGACAACGAAGCAGGGCCAATCAGGGCACTAGGTCGTCCGTACGTGTTTACGTGTCCACTGTAACCGATCGATATAAAACGCTGCTCATCATAACCTGCAGTCAGCCGTTACAACATAGACGATCAGCGATTCACAGCATTTACAAATTGTGTGTGTTTGTGTGCATGTGAATACTTTTGGTGTATTCAGTGATTATTTTGGGAAACATGCCAACCTCAGTAGAGATTGTGAATGAATAATGTTGTTGTGTGTGCGTATGATGGAGTAAGTGAGTGATTGGTTGAGTGGGTTTGTGGTTGAGTTGTATGTGTTGCGAATTGTAGTGATGAAGGATGTGTTGTTGGATATGGATGTAGAGTGAATGTGAGGAATTTGTGTCTGGTTATTGTTCAGTGGGAGTTGAGTGATTGTGAGTTAGGTGAAGTGAAGTGAAGTGAAGTGAAGTGATAGATTGATTGAGTGAGTGGGTGGGTGAGTTAGCTGTGAGGTTAGGTGGGGTGATGTGAGGTAAGTGATACACATGAGATGTATTTAATTGGGAAAAAGGCCATCCGAAAGTAGCGGATGTTTCATGCCTCAAGAGAGTGGGCATCAGATGCCCTCTCCGACCTTGTGCAGGGGACTGCCAACCATCTCTACTTTTCTGATGCACGATTTGTAGTCGACAACACTATCACAGCTCACAACAACACACTTCACACTCACATCTGCAACAGCTTTGCACGTCTCAACGCAATCTTCTTCATACATCAACAAACACACCACACACTCTTCTACACATAATCTGCACTACGCTCCACACTCCACAATCTCATCACTCACCAACACTACTGCATAAACTCAACAATTCTCCATCACCTCATCAGTAGTATATTCAGTTTACACAACGAATTCCCGATCATGCACTCCACTAAACAACAAACTACTGTCGAGCATTTCAGTAGCACAGTGAAGTCAACTAAATACTATCGGTTTATTTTGTATCGCACTTCATTTCATTGCATTGCATTGCATTGCATTCCATTGCATTTCATTGCATTTCATTGCATTTCATTGCATTCGATTGCGTTGCGTTGCGTTCCGTTGCGTTGCGTTGATTTCCATTGCATCACGTCCAATCGGGTTGCGTTCTGCTGCACCATCTCCTGGTCTCATAATCCACTCGCACAAGTGATATTCACAACTTGACAACTTGACGTCAGCAGCACATCTAAACACTTTTCACTAGTTGCATTACAGACAGAGCAACAACACCAGATATTTGTGCAGACGAATACCAAGCACAGTCAGTCAACTCGGTTGACCGCGAATTTCATAAGTAGGACAACATGGATGGAAGTGGTTTAATTTGTTGATGTTTAGAAATTCTGTGATTTTCAATTGACATTGATCAACCAGTGGTTGACCTGACTTGACTTATGCCTAATACTATGTGGATAATGGATGCAGTACCAACAAGTTATATTGCACTGATCCTGTATATCTGTTTGTGTGTGAATGATTGATTGTTTGATTGATTGATTGATTGATTGATTGATTGATTGATCGATCAATCGATTGACTGATTGATTGAAACACAACACAGTCTTCTCACATTTTCTTCTCCTCTTCTCTCCTCCACATTCTCATGTCGATCGTTAGCGTCGTTGACGTCGTTAGCGTCGTACTCACACACACGTTTCTCCACTCTCCCACCTTCTTAACATCAATGCACTCGGAAACTAGACTGTTGTGGATGCGGTGGAATAGATCAATAATTATCATGTTAAGTCCAATGGAGTCCTTGGACTTTAAATGAACATTTCCTATTGGTCGATATCTGTTCACTTGTTGAATATTTTACAAAATGTTGTTTTCTATTTTATGGTACGATGTGGTATGCTTGATTGGTATATAAACAAAGTATGTTTGAAATACAATGATTCATAACTCAGAGGCTGTGACTTGTGTTTCTTGACTCAACTGACTGGGACAGACAACGAAGCAGGGCCAATCAGGGCACTAGGTCGTCCGTACGTGTTTACGTGTCCACTGTAACCGATCGATATAAAACGCTGCTCATCATAACCTGCAGTCAGCCGTTACAACATAGACGATCAGCGATTCACAGCATTTACAAATTGTGTGTGTTTGTGTGCATGTGAATACTTTTGGTGTATTCAGTGATTATTTTGGGAAACATGCCAACCTCAGTAGAGATTGTGAATGAATAATGTTGTTGTGTGTGCGTATGATGGAGTAAGTGAGTGATTGGTTGAGTGGGTTTGTGGTTGAGTTGTATGTGTTGCGAATTGTAGTGATGAAGGATGTGTTGTTGGATATGGATGTAGAGTGAATGTGAGGAATTTGTGTCTGGTTATTGTTCAGTGGGAGTTGAGTGATTGTGAGTTAGGTGAAGTGAAGTGAAGTGAAGTGAAGTGATAGATTGATTGAGTGAGTGGGTGGGTGAGTTAGCTGTGAGGTTAGGTGGGGTGATGTGAGGTAAGTGATACACATGAGATGTATTTAATTGGGAAAAAGGCCATCCGAAAGTAGCGGATGTTTCATGCCTCAAGAGAGTGGGCATCAGATGCCCTCTCCGACCTTGTGCAGGGGACTGCCAACCATCTCTACTTTTCTGATGCACGATTTGTAGTCGACAACACTATCACAGCTCACAACAACACACTTCACACTCACATCTGCAACAGCTTTGCACGTCTCAACGCAATCTTCTTCATACATCAACAAACACACCACACACTCTTCTACACATAATCTGCACTACGCTCCACACTCCACAATCTTATCACTCACCAACACTACTGCATAAACTCAACAATTCTCCATCACCTCATCAGTAGTATATTCAGTTTACACAACGAATTCCCGATCATGCACTCCACTAAACAACAAACTACTGTCGAGCATTTCAGTAGCACAGTGAAGTCAACTAAATACTATCGGTTTATTTTGTATCGCACTTCATTTCATTGCATTGCATTGCATTGCATTCCATTGCATTTCATTGCATTTCATTGCATTTCATTGCATTCGATTGCGTTGCGTTGCGTTCCGTTGCGTTGCGTTGATTTCCATTGCATCACGTCCAATCGGGTTGCGTTCTGCTGCACCATCTCCTGGTCTCATAATCCACTCGCACAAGTGATATTCACAACTTGACAACTTGACGTCAGCAGCACATCTAAACACTTTTCACTAGTTGCATTACAGACAGAGCAACAACACCAGATATTTGTGCAGACGAATACCAAGCACAGTCAGTCAACTCGGTTGACCGCGAATTTCATAAGTAGGACAACATGGATGGAAGTGGTTTAATTTGTTGATGTTTAGAAATTCTGTGATTTTCAATTGACATTGATCAACCAGTGGTTGACCTGACTTGACTTATGCCTAATACTATGTGGATAATGGATGCAGTACCAACAAGTTATATTGCACTGATCCTGTATATCTGTTTGTGTGTGAATGATTGATTGTTTGATTGATTGATTGATTGATTGATTGATTGATTGATCGATCAATCGATTGACTGATTGATTGAAACACAACACAGTCTTCTCACATTTTCTTCTCCTCTTCTCTCCTCCACATTCTCATGTCGATCGTTAGCGTCGTTGACGTCGTTAGCGTCGTACTCACACACACGTTTCTCCACTCTCCCACCTTCTTAACATCAATGCACTCGGAAACTAGACTGTTGTGGATGCGGTGGAATAGATCAATAATTATCATGTTAAGTCCAATGGAGTCCTTGGACTTTAAATGAACATTTCCTATTGGTCGATATCTGTTCACTTGTTGAATATTTTACAAAATGTTGTTTTCTATTTTATGGTACGATGTGGTATGCTTGATTGGTATATAAACAAAGTATGTTTGAAATACAATGATTCATAACTCAGAGGCTGTGACTTGTGTTTCTTGACTCAACTGACTGGGACAGACAACGAAGCAGGGCCAATCAGGGCACTAGGTCGTCCGTACGTGTTTACGTGTCCACTGTAACCGATCGATATAAAACGCTGCTCATCATAACCTGCAGTCAGCCGTTACAACATAGACGATCAGCGATTCACAGCATTTACAAATTGTGTGTGTTTGTGTGCATGTGAATACTTTTGGTGTATTCAGTGATTATTTTGGGAAACATGCCAACCTCAGTAGAGATTGTGAATGAATAATGTTGTTGTGTGTGCGTATGATGGAGTAAGTGAGTGATTGGTTGAGTGGGTTTGTGGTTGAGTTGTATGTGTTGCGAATTGTAGTGATGAAGGATGTGTTGTTGGATATGGATGTAGAGTGAATGTGAGGAATTTGTGTCTGGTTATTGTTCAGTGGGAGTTGAGTGATTGTGAGTTAGGTGAAGTGAAGTGAAGTGAAGTGAAGTGATAGATTGATTGAGTGAGTGGGTGGGTGAGTTAGCTGTGAGGTTAGGTGGGGTGATGTGAGGTAAGTGATACACATGAGATGTATTTAATTGGGAAAAAGGCCATCCGAAAGTAGCGGATGTTTCATGCCTCAGGAGAGTGGGCATCAGATGCCCTGTCCGACCTTGTGCAGGGGACTGCCAACCATCTCTACTTTTCTGATGCACGATTTGTAGTCGACAACACTATCACAGCTCACAACAACACACTTCACACTCACATCTGCAACAGCTTTGCACGTCTCAACGCAATCTTCTTCATACATCAACAAACACACCACACACTCTTCTACACATAATCTGCACTACGCTCCACACTCCACAATCTTATCACTCACCAACACTACTGCATAAACTCAACAATTCTCCATCACCTCATCAGTAGTATATTCAGTTTACACAACGAATTCCCGATCATGCACTCCACTAAACAACAAACTACTGTCGAGCATTTCAGTAGCACAGTGAAGTCAACTAAATACTATCGGTTTATTTTGTATCGCACTTCATTTCATTGCATTGCATTGCATTGCATTCCATTGCATTTCATTGCATTTCATTGCATTTCATTGCATTCGATTGCGTTGCGTTGCGTTCCGTTGCGTTGCGTTGATTTCCATTGCATCACGTCCAATCGGGTTGCGTTCTGCTGCACCATCTCCTGGTCTCATAATCCACTCGCACAAGTGATATTCACAACTTGACAACTTGACGTCAGCAGCACATCTAAACACTTTTCACTAGTTGCATTACAGACAGAGCAACAACACCAGATATTTGTGCAGACGAATACCAAGCACAGTCAGTCAACTCGGTTGACCGCGAATTTCATAAGTAGGACAACATGGATGGAAGTGGTTTAATTTGTTGATGTTTAGAAATTCTGTGATTTTCAATTGACATTGATCAACCAGTGGTTGACCTGACTTGACTTATGCCTAATACTATGTGGATAATGGATGCAGTACCAACAAGTTATATTGCACTGATCCTGTATATCTGTTTGTGTGTGAATGATTGATTGTTTGATTGATTGATTGATTGATTGATTGATTGATTGATCGATCAATCGATTGACTGATTGATTGAAACACAACACAGTCTTCTCACATTTTCTTCTCCTCTTCTCTCCTCCACATTCTCATGTCGATCGTTAGCGTCGTTGACGTCGTTAGCGTCGTACTCACACACACGTTTCTCCACTCTCCCACCTTCTTAACATCAATGCACTCGGAAACTAGACTGTTGTGGATGCGGTGGAATAGATCAATAATTATCATGTTAAGTCCAATGGAGTCCTTGGACTTTAAATGAACATTTCCTATTGGTCGATATCTGTTCACTTGTTGAATATTTTACAAAATGTTGTTTTCTATTTTATGGTACGATGTGGTATGCTTGATTGGTATATAAACAAAGTATGTTTGAAATACAATGATTCATAACTCAGAGGCTGTGACTTGTGTTTCTTGACTCAACTGACTGGGACAGACAACGAAGCAGGGCCAATCAGGGCACTAGGTCGTCCGTACGTGTTTACGTGTCCACTGTAACCGATCGATATAAAACGCTGCTCATCATAACCTGCAGTCAGCCGTTACAACATAGACGATCAGCGATTCACAGCATTTACAAATTGTGTGTGTTTGTGTGCATGTGAATACTTTTGGTGTATTCAGTGATTATTTTGGGAAACATGCCAACCTCAGTAGAGATTGTGAATGAATAATGTTGTTGTGTGTGCGTATGATGGAGTAAGTGAGTGATTGGTTGAGTGGGTTTGTGGTTGAGTTGTATGTGTTGCGAATTGTAGTGATGAAGGATGTGTTGTTGGATATGGATGTAGAGTGAATGTGAGGAATTTGTGTCTGGTTATTGTTCAGTGGGAGTTGAGTGATTGTGAGTTAGGTGAAGTGAAGTGAAGTGAAGTGAAGTGATAGATTGATTGAGTGAGTGGGTGGGTGAGTTAGCTGTGAGGTTAGGTGGGGTGATGTGAGGTAAGTGATACACATGAGATGTATTTAATTGGGAAAAAGGCCATCCGAAAGTAGCGGATGTTTCATGCCTCAGGAGAGTGGGCATCAGATGCCCTGTCCGACCTTGTGCAGGGGACTGCCAACCATCTCTACTTTTCTGATGCACGATTTGTAGTCGACAACACTATCACAGCTCACAACAACACACTTCACACTCACATCTGCAACAGCTTTGCACGTCTCAACGCAATCTTCTTCATACATCAACAAACACACCACACACTCTTCTACACATAATCTGCACTACGCTCCACACTCCACAATCTCATCACTCACCAACACTACTGCATAAACTCAACAATTCTCCATCACCTCATCAGTAGTATATTCAGTTTACACAACGAATTCCCGATCATGCACTCCACTAAACAACAAACTACTGTCGAGCATTTCAGTAGCACAGTGAAGTCAACTAAATACTATCGGTTTATTTTGTATCGCACTTCATTTCATTGCATTGCATTGCATTGCATTCCATTGCATTTCATTGCATTTCATTGCATTTCATTGCATTCGATTGCGTTGCGTTGCGTTCCGTTGCGTTGCGTTGATTTCCATTGCATCACGTCCAATCGGGTTGCGTTCTGCTGCACCATCTCCTGGTCTCATAATCCACTCGCACAAGTGATATTCACAACTTGACAACTTGACGTCAGCAGCACATCTAAACACTTTTCACTAGTTGCATTACAGACAGAGCAACAACACCAGATATTTGTGCAGACGAATACCAAGCACAGTCAGTCAACTCGGTTGACCGCGAATTTCATAAGTAGGACAACATGGATGGAAGTGGTTTAATTTGTTGATGTTTAGAAATTCTGTGATTTTCAATTGACATTGATCAACCAGTGGTTGACCTGACTTGACTTATGCCTAATACTATGTGGATAATGGATGCAGTACCAACAAGTTATATTGCACTGATCCTGTATATCTGTTTGTGTGTGAATGATTGATTGTTTGATTGATTGATTGATTGATTGATTGATTGATTGATTGATCGATCAATCGATTGACTGATTGATTGAAACACAACACAGTCTTCTCACATTTTCTTCTCCTCTTCTCTCCTCCACATTCTCATGTCGATCGTTAGCGTCGTTGACGTCGTTAGCGTCGTACTCACACACACGTTTCTCCACTCTCCCACCTTCTTAACATCAATGCACTCGGAAACTAGACTGTTGTGGATGCGGTGGAATAGATCAATAATTATCATGTTAAGTCCAATGGAGTCCTTGGACTTTAAATGAACATTTCCTATTGGTCGATATCTGTTCACTTGTTGAATATTTTACAAAATGTTGTTTTCTATTTTATGGTACGATGTGGTATGCTTGATTGGTATATAAACAAAGTATGTTTGAAATACAATGATTCATAACTCAGAGGCTGTGACTTGTGTTTCTTGACTCAACTGGCTGGGACAGACAACGAAGCAGGGCCAATCAGGGCACTAGGTCGTCCGTACGTGTTTACGTGTCCACTGTAACCGATCGATATAAAACGCTGCTCATCATAACCTGCAGTCAGCCGTTACAACATAGACGATCAGCGATTCACAGCATTTACAAATTGTGTGTGTTTGTGTGCATGTGAATACTTTTGGTGTATTCAGTGATTATTTTGGGAAACATGCCAACCTCAGTAGAGATTGTGAATGAATAATGTTGTTGTGTGTGCGTATGATGGAGTAAGTGAGTGATTGGTTGAGTGGGTTTGTGGTTGAGTTGTATGTGTTGCGAATTGTAGTGATGAAGGATGTGTTGTTGGATATGGATGTAGAGTGAATGTGAGGAATTTGTGTCTGGTTATTGTTCAGTGGGAGTTGAGTGATTGTGAGTTAGGTGAAGTGAAGTGAAGTGATAGATTGATTGAGTGAGTGGGTGGGTGAGTTAGCTGTGAGGTTAGGTGGGGTGATGTGAGGTAAGTGATACACATGAGATGTATTTAATTGGGAAAAAGGCCATCCGAAAGTAGCGGATGTTTCATGCCTCAGGAGAGTGGGCATCAGATGCCCTGTCCGACCTTGTGCAGGGGACTGCCAACCATCTCTACTTTTCTGATGCACGATTTGTAGTCGACAACACTATCACAGCTCACAACAACACACTTCACACTCACATCTGCAACAGCTTTGCACGTCTCAACGCAATCTTCTTCATACATCAACAAACACACCACACACTCTTCTACACATAATCTGCACTACGCTCCACACTCCACAATCTCATCACTCACCAACACTACTGCATAAACTCAACAATTCTCCATCACCTCATCAGTAGTATATTCAGTTTACACAACGAATTCCCGATCATGCACTCCACTAAACAACAAACTACTGTCGAGCATTTCAGTAGCACAGTGAAGTCAACTAAATACTATCGGTTTATTTTGTATCGCACTTCATTTCATTGCATTGCATTGCATTGCATTCCATTGCATTTCATTGCATTTCATTGCATTTCATTGCATTCGATTGCGTTGCGTTGCGTTCCGTTGCGTTGCGTTGATTTCCATTGCATCACGTCCAATCGGGTTGCGTTCTGCTGCACCATCTCCTGGTCTCATAATCCACTCGCACAAGTGATATTCACAACTTGACAACTTGACGTCAGCAGCACATCTAAACACTTTTCACTAGTTGCATTACAGACAGAGCAACAACACCAGATATTTGTGCAGACGAATACCAAGCACAGTCAGTCAACTCGGTTGACCGCGAATTTCATAAGTAGGACAACATGGATGGAAGTGGTTTAATTTGTTGATGTTTAGAAATTCTGTGATTTTCAATTGACATTGATCAACCAGTGGTTGACCTGACTTGACTTATGCCTAATACTATGTGGATAATGGATGCAGTACCAACAAGTTATATTGCACTGATCCTGTATATCTGTTTGTGTGTGAATGATTGATTGTTTGATTGATTGATTGATTGATTGATTGATTGATCGATCGATCAATCGATTGACTGATTGATTGAAACACAACACAGTCTTCTCACATTTTCTTCTCCTCTTCTCTCCTCCACATTCTCATGTCGATCGTTAGCGTCGTTGACGTCGTTAGCGTCGTACTCACACACACGTTTCTCCACTCTCCCACCTTCTTAACATCAATGCACTCGGAAACTAGACTGTTGTGGATGCGGTGGAATAGATCAATAATTATCATGTTAAGTCCAATGGAGTCCTTGGACTTTAAATGAACATTTCCTATTGGTCGATATCTGTTCACTTGTTGAATATTTTACAAAATGTTGTTTTCTATTTTATGGTACGATGTGGTATGCTTGATTGGTATATAAACAAAGTATGTTTGAAATACAATGATTCATAACTCAGAGGCTGTGACTTGTGTTTCTTGACTCAACTGACTGGGACAGACAATGAAGCAGGGCCAATCAGGGCACTAGGTCGTCCGTACGTGTTTACGTGTCCACTGTAACCGATCGATATAAAACGCTGCTCATCATAACCTGCAGTCAGCCGTTACAACATAGACGATCAGCGATTCACAGCATTTACAAATTGTGTGTGTTTGTGTGCATGTGAATACTTTTGGTGTATTCAGTGATTATTTTGGGAAACATGCCAACCTCAGTAGAGATTGTGAATGAATAATGTTGTTGTGTGTGCGTATGATGGAGTAAGTGAGTGATTGGTTGAGTGGGTTTGTGGTTGAGTTGTATGTGTTGCGAATTGTAGTGATGAAGGATGTGTTGTTGGATATGGATGTAGAGTGAATGTGAGGAATTTGTGTCTGGTTATTGTTCAGTGGGAGTTGAGTGATTGTGAGTTAGGTGAAGTGAAGTGAAGTGAAGTGATAGATTGATTGAGTGAGTGGGTGGGTGAGTTAGCTGTGAGGTTAGGTGGGGTGATGTGAGGTAAGTGATACACATGAGATGTATTTAATTGGGAAAAAGGCCATCCGAAAGTAGCGGATGTTTCATGCCTCAGGAGAGTGGGCATCAGATGCCCTGTCCGACCTTGTGCAGGGGACTGTCAACCATCTCTACTTTTCTGATGCACGATTTGTAGTCGACAACACTATCACAGCTCACAACAACACACTTCACACTCACATCTGCAACAGCTTTGCACGTCTCAACGCAATCTTCTTCATACATCAACAAACACACCACACACTCTTCTACACATAATCTGCACTACGCTCCACACTCCACAATCTCATCACTCACCAACACTACTGCATAAACTCAACAATTCTCCATCACCTCATCAGTAGTATATTCAGTTTACACAACGAATTCCCGATCATGCACTCCACTAAACAACAAACTACTGTCGAGCATTTCAGTAGCACAGTGAAGTCAACTAAATACTATCGGTTTATTTTGTATCGCACTTCATTTCATTGCATTGCATTGCATTGCATTCCATTGCATTTCATTGCATTTCATTGCATTTCATTGCATTCGATTGCGTTGCGTTGCGTTCCGTTGCGTTGCGTTGATTTCCATTGCATCACGTCCAATCGGGTTGCGTTCTGCTGCACCATCTCCTGGTCTCATAATCCACTCGCACAAGTGATATTCACAACTTGACAACTTGACGTCAGCAGCACATCTAAACACTTTTCACTAGTTGCATTACAGACAGAGCAACAACACCAGATATTTGTGCAGACGAATACCAAGCACAGTCAGTCAACTCGGTTGACCGCGAATTTCATAAGTAGGACAACATGGATGGAAGTGGTTTAATTTGTTGATGTTTAGAAATTCTGTGATTTTCAATTGACATTGATCAACCAGTGGTTGACCTGACTTGACTTATGCCTAATACTATGTGGATAATGGATGCAGTACCAACAAGTTATATTGCACTGATCCTGTATATCTGTTTGTGTGTGAATGATTGATTGTTTGATTGATTGATTGATTGATTGATTGATTGATTGATCGATCAATCGATTGACTGATTGATTGAAACACAACACAGTCTTCTCACATTTTCTTCTCCTCTTCTCTCCTCCACATTCTCATGTCGATCGTTAGCGTCGTTGACGTCGTTAGCGTCGTACTCACACACACGTTTCTCCACTCTCCCACCTTCTTAACATCAATGCACTCGGAAACTAGACTGTTGTGGATGCGGTGGAATAGATCAATAATTATCATGTTAAGTCCAATGGAGTCCTTGGACTTTAAATGAACATTTCCTATTGGTCGATATCTGTTCACTTGTTGAATATTTTACAAAATGTTGTTTTCTATTTTATGGTACGATGTGGTATGCTTGATTGGTATATAAACAAAGTATGTTTGAAATACAATGATTCATAACTCAGAGGCTGTGACTTGTGTTTCTTGACTCAACTGACTGGGACAGACAACGAAGCAGGGCCAATCAGGGCACTAGGTCGTCCGTACGTGTTTACGTGTCCACTGTAACCGATCGATATAAAACGCTGCTCATCATAACCTGCAGTCAGCCGTTACAACATAGACGATCAGCGATTCACAGCATTTACAAATTGTGTGTGTTTGTGTGCATGTGAATACTTTTGGTGTATTCAGTGATTATTTTGGGAAACATGCCAACCTCAGTAGAGATTGTGAATGAATAATGTTGTTGTGTGTGCGTATGATGGAGTAAGTGAGTGATTGGTTGAGTGGGTTTGTGGTTGAGTTGTATGTGTTGCGAATTGTAGTGATGAAGGATGTGTTGTTGGATATGGATGTAGAGTGAATGTGAGGAATTTGTGTCTGGTTATTGTTCAGTGGGAGTTGAGTGATTGTGAGTTAGGTGAAGTGAAGTGAAGTGATAGATTGATTGAGTGAGTGAGTGGGTGGGTGAGTTAGCTGTGAGGTTAGGTGGGGTGATGTGAGGTAAGTGATACACATGAGATGTATTTAATTGGGAAAAAGGCCATCCGAAAGTAGCGGATGTTTCATGCCTCAGGAGAGTGGGCATCAGATGCCCTGTCCGACCTTGTGCAGGGGACTGCCAACCATCTCTCCTTTTCTGATGCACGATTTGTAGTCGACAACACTATCACAGCTCACAACAACACACTTCACACTCACATCTGCAACAGCTTTGCACGTCTCAACGCAATCTTCTTCATACATCAACAAACACACCACACACTCTTCTACACATAATCTGCACTACGCTCCACACTCCACAATCTCATCACTCACCAACACTACTGCATAAACTCAACAATTCTCCATCACCTCATCAGTAGTATATTCAGTTTACACAACGAATTCCCGATCATGCACTCCACTAAACAACAAACTACTGTCGAGCATTTCAGTAGCACAGTGAAGTCAACTAAATACTATCGGTTTATTTTGTATCGCACTTCATTTCATTGCATTGCATTGCATTGCATTCCATTGCATTTCATTGCATTTCATTGCATTTCATTGCATTCGATTGCGTTGCGTTGCGTTCCGTTGCGTTGCGTTGATTTCCATTGCATCACGTCCAATCGGGTTGCGTTCTGCTGCACCATCTCCTGGTCTCATAATCCACTCGCACAAGTGATATTCACAACTTGACAACTTGACGTCAGCAGCACATCTAAACACTTTTCACTAGTTGCATTACAGACAGAGCAACAACACCAGATATTTGTGCAGACGAATACCAAGCACAGTCAGTCAACTCGGTTGACCGCGAATTTCATAAGTAGGACAACATGGATGGAAGTGGTTTAATTTGTTGATGTTTAGAAATTCTGTGATTTTCAATTGACATTGATCAACCAGTGGTTGACCTGACTTGACTTATGCCTAATACTATGTGGATAATGGATGCAGTACCAACAAGTTATATTGCACTGATCCTGTATATCTGTTTGTGTGTGAATGATTGATTGTTTGATTGATTGATTGATTGATTGATTGATTGATCGATCAATCGATTGACTGATTGATTGAAACACAACACAGTCTTCTCACATTTTCTTCTCCTCTTCTCTCCTCCACATTCTCATGTCGATCGTTAGCGTCGTTGACGTCGTTAGCGTCGTACTCACACACACGTTTCTCCACTCTCCCACCTTCTTAACATCAATGCACTCGGAAACTAGACTGTTGTGGATGCGGTGGAATAGATCAATAATTATCATGTTAAGTCCAATGGAGTCCTTGGACTTTAAATGAACATTTCCTATTGGTCGATATCTGTTCACTTGTTGAATATTTTACAAAATGTTGTTTTCTATTTTATGGTACGATGTGGTATGCTTGATTGGTATATAAACAAAGTATGTTTGAAATACAATGATTCATAACTCAGAGGCTGTGACTTGTGTTTCTTGACTCAACTGACTGGGACAGACAACGAAGCAGGGCCAATCAGGGCACTAGGTCGTCCGTACGTGTTTACGTGTCCACTGTAACCGATCGATATAAAACGCTGCTCATCATAACCTGCAGTCAGCCGTTACAACATAGACGATCAGCGATTCACAGCATTTACAAATTGTGTGTGTTTGTGTGCATGTGAATACTTTTGGTGTATTCAGTGATTATTTTGGGAAACATGCCAACCTCAGTAGAGATTGTGAATGAATAATGTTGTTGTGTGTGCGTATGATGGAGTAAGTGAGTGATTGGTTGAGTGGGTTTGTGGTTGAGTTGTATGTGTTGCGAATTGTAGTGATGAAGGATGTGTTGTTGGATATGGATGTAGAGTGAATGTGAGGAATTTGTGTCTGGTTATTGTTCAGTGGGAGTTGAGTGATTGTGAGTTAGGTGAAGTGAAGTGAAGTGAAGTGAAGTGATAGATTGATTGAGTGAGTGGGTGGGTGAGTTAGCTGTGAGGTTAGGTGGGGTGATGTGAGGTAAGTGATACACATGAGATGTATTTAATTGGGAAAAAGGCCATCCGAAAGTAGCGGATGTTTCATGCCTCAGGAGAGTGGGCATCAGATGCCCTGTCCGACCTTGTGCAGGGGACTGCCAACCATCTCTACTTTTCTGATGCACGATTTGTAGTCGACAACACTATCACAGCTCACAACAACACACTTCACACTCACATCTGCAACAGCTTTGCACGTCTCAACGCAATCTTCTTCATACATCAACAAACACACCACACACTCTTCTACACATAATCTGCACTACGCTCCACACTCCACAATCTTATCACTCACCAACACTACTGCATAAACTCAACAATTCTCCATCACCTCATCAGTAGTATATTCAGTTTACACAACGAATTCCCGATCATGCACTCCACTAAACAACAAACTACTGTCGAGCATTTCAGTAGCACAGTGAAGTCAACTAAATACTATCGGTTTATTTTGTATCGCACTTCATTTCATTGCATTGCATTGCATTGCATTCCATTGCATTTCATTGCATTTCATTGCATTTCATTGCATTCGATTGCGTTGCGTTGCGTTCCGTTGCGTTGCGTTGATTTCCATTGCATCACGTCCAATCGGGTTGCGTTCTGCTGCACCATCTCCTGGTCTCATAATCCACTCGCACAAGTGATATTCACAACTTGACAACTTGACGTCAGCAGCACATCTAAACACTTTTCACTAGTTGCATTACAGACAGAGCAACAACACCAGATATTTGTGCAGACGAATACCAAGCACAGTCAGTCAACTCGGTTGACCGCGAATTTCATAAGTAGGACAACATGGATGGAAGTGGTTTAATTTGTTGATGTTTAGAAATTCTGTGATTTTCAATTGACATTGATCAACCACTGGTTGACCTGACTTGACTTATGCCTAATACTATGTGGATAATGGATGCAGTACCAACAAGTTATATTGCACTGATCCTGTATATCTGTTTGTGTGTGAATGATTGATTGTTTGATTGATTGATTGATTGATTGATTGATTGATCGATCAATCGATTGACTGATTGATTGAAACACAACACAGTCTTCTCACATTTTCTTCTCCTCTTCTCTCCTCCACATTCTCATGTCGATCGTTAGCGTCGTTGACGTCGTTAGCGTCGTACTCACACACACGTTTCTCCACTCTCCCACCTTCTTAACATCAATGCACTCGGAAACTAGACTGTTGTGGATGCGGTGGAATAGATCAATAATTATCATGTTAAGTCCAATGGAGTCCTTGGACTTTAAATGAACATTTCCTATTGGTCGATATCTGTTCACTTGTTGAATATTGTACAAAATGTTGTTTTCTATTTTATGGTACGATGTGGTATGCTTGATTGGTATATAAACAAAGTATGTTTGAAATACAATGATTCATAACTCAGAGGCTGTGACTTGTGTTTCTTGACTCAACTGACTGGGACAGACAACGAAGCAGGGCCAATCAGGGCACTAGGTCGTCCGTACGTGTTTACGTGTCCACTGTAACCGATCGATATAAAACGCTGCTCATCATAACCTGCAGTCAGCCGTTACAACATAGACGATCAGCGATTCACAGCATTTACAAATTGTGTGTGTTTGTGTGCATGTGAATACTTTTGGTGTATTCAGTGATTATTTTGGGAAACATGCCAACCTCAGTAGAGATTGTGAATGAATAATGTTGTTGTGTGTGCGTATGATGGAGTAAGTGAGTGATTGGTTGAGTGGGTTTGTGGTTGAGTTGTATGTGTTGCGAATTGTAGTGATGAAGGATGTGTTGTTGGATATGGATGTAGAGTGAATGTGAGGAATTTGTGTCTGGTTATTGTTCAGTGGGAGTTGAGTGATTGTGAGTTAGGTGAAGTGAAGTGAAGTGAAGTGAAGTGAAGTGAAGTGAAGTGATAGATTGATTGATTGAGTGAGTGAGTGAGTGAGTGGGTGGGTGAGTTAGCTGTGAGGTTAGGTGGGGTGATGTGAGGTAAGTGATACACATGAGATGTATTTAATTGGGAAAAAGGCCATCCGAAAGTAGCGGATGTTTCATGCCTCAGGAGAGTGGGCATCAGATGCCCTGTCCGACCTTGTGCAGGGGACTGCCAACCATCTCTCCTTTTCTGATGCACGATTTGTAGTCGACAACACTATCACAGCTCACAACAACACACTTCACACTCACATCTGCAACAGCTTTGCACGTCTCAACGCAATCTTCTTCATACATCAACAAACACACCACACACTCTTCTACACATAATCTGCACTACGCTCCACACTCCACAATCTCATCACTCACCAACACTACTGCATAAACTCAACAATTCTCCATCACCTCATCAGTAGTATATTCAGTTTACACAACGAATTCCCGATCATGCACTCCACTAAACAACAAACTACTGTCGAGCATTTCAGTAGCACAGTGAAGTCAACTAAATACTATCGGTTTATTTTGTATCGCACTTCATTTCATTGCATTGCATTTCATTGCATTCCATTGCATTTCATTGCATTTCATTGCATTTCATTGCATTCGATTGCGTTGCGTTGCGTTCCGTTGCGTTGCGTTGATTTCCATTGCATCACGTCCAATCGGGTTGCGTTCTGCTGCACCATCTCCTGGTCTCATAATCCACTCGCACAAGTGATATTCACAACTTGACAACTTGACGTCAGCAGCACATCTAAACACTTTTCACTAGTTGCATTACAGACAGAGCAACAACACCAGATATTTGTGCAGACGAATACCAAGCACAGTCAGTCAACTCGGTTGACCGCGAATTTCATAAGTAGGACAACATGGATGGAAGTGGTTTAATTTGTTGATGTTTAGAAATTCTGTGATTTTCAATTGACATTGATCAACCAGTGGTTGACCTGACTTGACTTATGCCTAATACTATGTGGATAATGGATGCAGTACCAACAAGTTATATTGCACTGATCCTGTATATCTGTTTGTGTGTGAATGATTGATTGATTGATTGATTGATTGATCGATCGATCAATCGATTGACTGATTGATTGAAACACAACACAGTCTTCTCACATTTTCTTCTCCTCTTCTCTCCTCCACATTCTCATGTCGATCGTTAGCGTCGTTGACGTCGTTAGCGTCGTACTCACACACACGTTTCTCCACTCTCCCACCTTCTTAACATCAATGCACTCGGAAACTAGACTGTTGTGGATGCGGTGGAATAGATCAATAATTATCATGTTAAGTCCAATGGAGTCCTTGGACTTTAAATGAACATTTCCTATTGGTCGATATCTGTTCACTTGTTGAATATTGTACAAAATGTTGTTTTCTATTTTATGGTACGATGTGGTATGCTTGATTGGTATATAAACAAAGTATGTTTGAAATACAATGATTCATAACTCAGAGGCTGTGACTTGTGTTTCTTGACTCAACTGACTGGGACAGACAACGAAGCAGGGCCAATCAGGGCACTAGGTCGTCCGTACGTGTTTACGTGTCCACTGTAACCGATCGATATAAAACGCTGCTCATCATAACCTGCAGTCAGCCGTTACAACATAGACGATCAGCGATTCACAGCATTTACAAATTGTGTGTGTTTGTGTGCATGTGAATACTTTTGGTGTATTCAGTGATTATTTTGGGAAACATGCCAACCTCAGTAGAGATTGTGAATGAATAATGTTGTTGTGTGTGCGTATGATGGAGTAAGTGAGTGATTGGTTGAGTGGGTTTGTGGTTGAGTTGTATGTGTTGCGAATTGTAGTGATGAAGGATGTGTTGTTGGATATGGATGTAGAGTGAATGTGAGGAATTTGTGTCTGGTTATTGTTCAGTGGGAGTTGAGTGATTGTGAGTTAGGTGAAGTGAAGTGAAGTGAAGTGAAGTGAAGTGAAGTGATAGATTGATTGATTGAGTGAGTGAGTGAGTGGGTGGGTGAGTTAGCTGTGAGGTTAGGTGGGGTGATGTGAGGTAAGTGATACACATGAGATGTATTTAATTGGGAAAAAGGCCATCCGAAAGTAGCGGATGTTTCATGCCTCAGGAGAGTGGGCATCAGATGCCCTGTCCGACCTTGTGCAGGGGACTGCCAACCATCTCTCCTTTTCTGATGCACGATTTGTAGTCGACAACACTATCACAGCTCACAACAACACACTTCACACTCACATCTGCAACAGCTTTGCACGTCTCAACGCAATCTTCTTCATACATCAACAAACACACCACACACTCTTCTACACATAATCTGCACTACGCTCCACACTCCACAATCTTATCACTCACCAACACTACTGCATAAACTCAACAATTCTCCATCACCTCATCAGTAGTATATTCAGTTTACACAACGAATTCCCGATCATGCACTCCACTAAACAACAAACTACTGTCGAGCATTTCAGTAGCACAGTGAAGTCAACTAAATACTATCGGTTTATTTTGTATCGCACTTCATTTCATTGCATTGCATTGCATTCCATTGCATTTCATTGCATTTCATTGCATTTCATTGCATTTCATTGCATTCGATTGCGTTGCGTTGCGTTCCGTTGCGTTGCGTTGATTTCCATTGCATCACGTCCAATCGGGTTGCGTTCTGCTGCACCATCTCCTGGTCTCATAATCCACTCGCACAAGTGATATTCACAACTTGACAACTTGACGTCAGCAGCACATCTAAACACTTTTCACTAGTTGCATTACAGACAGAGCAACAACACCAGATATTTGTGCAGACGAATACCAAGCACAGTCAGTCAACTCGGTTGACCGCGAATTTCATAAGTAGGACAACATGGATGGAAGTGGTTTAATTTGTTGATGTTTAGAAATTCTGTGATTTTCAATTGACATTGATCAACCAGTGGTTGACCTGACTTGACTTATGCCTAATACTATGTGGATAATGGATGCAGTACCAACAAGTTATATTGCACTGATCCTGTATATCTGTTTGTGTGTGAATGATTGATTGTTTGATTGATTGATTGATCGATCGATCAATCGATTGACTGATTGATTGAAACACAACACAGTCTTCTCACATTTTCTTCTCCTCTTCTCTCCTCCACATTCTCATGTCGATCGTTAGCGTCGTTGACGTCGTTAGCGTCGTACTCACACACACGTTTCTCCACTCTCCCACCTTCTTAACATCAATGCACTCGGAAACTAGACTGTTGTGGATGCGGTGGAATAGATCAATAATTATCATGTTAAGTCCAATGGAGTCCTTGGACTTTAAATGAACATTTCCTATTGGTCGATATCTGTTCACTTGTTGAATATTTTACAAAATGTTGTTTTCTATTTTATGGTACGATGTGGTATGCTTGATTGGTATATAAACAAAGTATGTTTGAAATACAATGATTCATAACTCAGAGGCTGTGACTTGTGTTTCTTGACTCAACTGACTGGGACAGACAACGAAGCAGGGCCAATCAGGGCACTAGGTCGTCCGTACGTGTTTACGTGTCCACTGTAACCGATCGATATAAAACGCTGCTCATCATAACCTGCAGTCAGCCGTTACAACATAGACGATCAGCGATTCACAGCATTTACAAATTGTGTGTGTTTGTGTGCATGTGAATACTTTTGGTGTATTCAGTGATTATTTTGGGAAACATGCCAACCTCAGTAGAGATTGTGAATGAATAATGTTGTTGTGTGTGCGTATGATGGAGTAAGTGAGTGATTGGTTGAGTGGGTTTGTGGTTGAGTTGTATGTGTTGCGAATTGTAGTGATGAAGGATGTGTTGTTGGATATGGATGTAGAGTGAATGTGAGGAATTTGTGTCTGGTTATTGTTCAGTGGGAGTTGAGTGATTGTGAGTTAGGTGAAGTGAAGTGAAGTGAAGTGAAGTGAAGTGAAGTGATAGATTGATTGATTGAGTGAGTGAGTGAGTGGGTGGGTGAGTTAGCTGTGAGGTTAGGTGGGGTGATGTGAGGTAAGTGATACACATGAGATGTATTTAATTGGGAAAAAGGCCATCCGAAAGTAGCGGATGTTTCATGCCTCAGGAGAGTGGGCATCAGATGCCCTGTCCGACCTTGTGCAGGGGACTGTCAACCATCTCTCCTTTTCTGATGCACGATTTGTAGTCGACAACACTATCACAGCTCACAACAACACACTTCACACTCACATCTGCAACAGCTTTGCACGTCTCAACGCAATCTTCTTCATACATCAACAAACACACCACACACTCTTCTACACATAATCTGCACTACGCTCCACACTCCACAATCTCATCACTCACCAACACTACTGCATAAACTCAACAATTCTCCATCACCTCATCAGTAGTATATTCAGTTTACACAACGAATTCCCGATCATGCACTCCACTAAACAACAAACTACTGTCGAGCATTTCAGTAGCACAGTGAAGTCAACTAAATACTATCGGTTTATTTTGTATCGCACTTCATTTCATTGCATTGCATTGCATTGCATTCCATTGCATTTCATTGCATTTCATTGCATTTCATTGCATTTCATTGCATTCGATTGCGTTGCGTTGCGTTCCGTTGCGTTGCGTTGATTTCCATTGCATCACGTCCAATCGGGTTGCGTTCTGCTGCACCATCTCCTGGTCTCATAATCCACTCGCACAAGTGATATTCACAACTTGACAACTTGACGTCAGCAGCACATCTAAACACTTTTCACTAGTTGCATTACAGACAGAGCAACAACACCAGATATTTGTGCAGACGAATACCAAGCACAGTCAGTCAACTCGGTTGACCGCGAATTTCATAAGTAGGACAACATGGATGGAAGTGGTTTAATTTGTTGATGTTTAGAAATTCTGTGATTTTCAATTGACATTGATCAACCAGTGGTTGACCTGACTTGACTTATGCCTAATACTATGTGGATAATGGATGCAGTACCAACAAGTTATATTGCACTGATCCTGTATATCTGTTTGTGTGTGAATGATTGATTGATTGATTGATTGATTGATCGATCGATCAATCGATTGACTGATTGATTGAAACACAACACAGTCTTCTCACATTTTCTTCTCCTCTTCTCTCCTCCACATTCTCATGTCGATCGTTAGCGTCGTTGACGTCGTTAGCGTCGTACTCACACACACGTTTCTCCACTCTCCCACCTTCTTAACATCAATGCACTCGGAAACTAGACTGTTGTGGATGCGGTGGAATAGATCAATAATTATCATGTTAAGTCCAATGGAGTCCTTGGACTTTAAATGAACATTTCCTATTGGTCGATATCTGTTCACTTGTTGAATATTTTACAAAATGTTGTTTTCTATTTTATGGTACGATGTGGTATGCTTGATTGGTATATAAACAAAGTATGTTTGAAATACAATGATTCATAACTCAGAGGCTGTGACTTGTGTTTCTTGACTCAACTGACTGGGACAGACAACGAAGCAGGGCCAATCAGGGCACTAGGTCGTCCGTACGTGTTTACGTGTCCACTGTAACCGATCGATATAAAACGCTGCTCATCATAACCTGCAGTCAGCCGTTACAACATAGACGATCAGCGATTCACAGCATTTACAAATTGTGTGTGTTTGTGTGCATGTGAATACTTTTGGTGTATTCAGTGATTATTTTGGGAAACATGCCAACCTCAGTAGAGATTGTGAATGAATAATGTTGTTGTGTGTGCGTATGATGGAGTAAGTGAGTGATTGGTTGAGTGGGTTTGTGGTTGAGTTGTATGTGTTGCGAATTGTAGTGATGAAGGATGTGTTGTTGGATATGGATGTAGAGTGAATGTGAGGAATTTGTGTCTGGTTATTGTTCAGTGGGAGTTGAGTGATTGTGAGTTAGGTGAAGTGAAGTGAAGTGAAGTGAAGTGAAGTGAAGTGATAGATTGATTGATTGAGTGAGTGAGTGAGTGGGTGGGTGAGTTAGCTGTGAGGTTAGGTGGGGTGATGTGAGGTAAGTGATACACATGAGATGTATTTAATTGGGAAAAAGGCCATCCGAAAGTAGCGGATGTTTCATGCCTCAGGAGAGTGGGCATCAGATGCCCTGTCCGACCTTGTGCAGGGGACTGCCAACCATCTCTCCTTTTCTGATGCACGATTTGTAGTTGACAACACTATCACAGCTCACAACAACACACTTCACACTCACATCTGCAACAGCTTTGCACGTCTCAACGCAATCTTCTTTATACATCAACAAACACACCACACACTCTTCTACACATAATCTGCACTACGCTCCACACTCCACAATCTCATCACTCACCAACACTACTGCATAAACTCAACAATTCTCCATCACCTCATCAGTAGTATATTCAGTTTACACAACGAATTCCCGATCATGCACTCCACTAAACAACAAACTACTGTCGAGCATTTCAGTAGCACAGTGAAGTCAACTAAATACTATCGGTTTATTTTGTATCGCACTTCATTTCATTGCATTGCATTTCATTGCATTCCATTGCATTTCATTGCATTTCATTGCATTTCATTGCATTCGATTGCGTTGCGTTGCGTTCCGTTGCGTTGCGTTGATTTCCATTGCATCACGTCCAATCGGGTTGCGTTCTGCTGCACCATCTCCTGGTCTCATAATCCACTCGCACAAGTGATATTCACAACTTGACAACTTGACGTCAGCAGCACATCTAAACACTTTTCACTAGTTGCATTACAGACAGAGCAACAACACCAGATATTTGTGCAGACGAATACCAAGCACAGTCAGTCAACTCGGTTGACCGCGAATTTCATAAGTAGGACAACATGGATGGAAGTGGTTTAATTTGTTGATGTTTAGAAATTCTGTGATTTTCAATTGACATTGATCAACCAGTGGTTGACCTGACTTGACTTATGCCTAATACTATGTGGATAATGGATGCAGTACCAACAAGTTATATTGCACTGATCCTGTATATCTGTTTGTGTGTGAATGATTGATTGTTTGATTGATTGATTGATCGATCGATCAATCGATTGACTGATTGATTGAAACACAACACAGTCTTCTCACATTTTCTTCTCCTCTTCTCTCCTCCACAATCTCATGTCGATCGTTAGCGTCGTTGACGTCGTTAGCGTCGTACTCACACACACGTTTCTCCACTCTCCCACCTTCTTAACATCAATGCACTCGGAAACTAGACTGTTGTGGATGCGGTGGAATAGATCAATAATTATCATGTTAAGTCCAATGGAGTCCTTGGACTTTAAATGAACATTTCCTATTGGTCGATATCTGTTCACTTGTTGAATATTGTACAAAATGTTGTTTTCTATTTTATGGTACGATGTGGTATGCTTGATTGGTATATAAACAAAGTATGTTTGAAATACAATGATTCATAACTCAGAGGCTGTGACTTGTGTTTCTTGACTCAACTGACTGGGACAGACAACGAAGCAGGGCCAATCAGGGCACTAGGTCGTCCGTACGTGTTTACGTGTCCACTGTAACCGATCGATATAAAACGCTGCTCATCATAACCTGCAGTCAGCCGTTACAACATAGACGATCAGCGATTCACAGCATTTACAAATTGTGTGTGTTTGTGTGCATGTGAATACTTTTGGTGTATTCAGTGATTATTTTGGGAAACATGCCAACCTCAGTAGAGATTGTGAATGAATAATGTTGTTGTGTGTGCGTATGATGGAGTAAGTGAGTGATTGGTTGAGTGGGTTTGTGGTTGAGTTGTATGTGTTGCGAATTGTAGTGATGAAGGATGTGTTGTTGGATATGGATGTAGAGTGAATGTGAGGAATTTGTGTCTGGTTATTGTTCAGTGGGAGTTGAGTGATTGTGAGTTAGGTGAAGTGAAGTGAAGTGAAGTGAAGTGAAGTGATAGATTGATTGATTGAGGGGGGTGAGTGGGTGGGTGAGTTAGCTGTGAGGTTAGGTGGGGTGATGTGAGGTAAGTGATACACATGAGATGTATTTAATTGGGAAAAAGGCCATCCGAAAGTAGCGGATGTTTCATGCCTCAGGAGAGTGGGCATCAGATGCCCTGTCCGACCTTGTGCAGGGGACTGCCAACCATCTCTCCTTTTCTGATGCACGATTTGTAGTCGACAACACTATCACAGCTCACAACAACACACTTCACACTCACATCTGCAACAGCTTTGCACGTCTCAACGCAATCTTCTTCATACATCAACAAACACACCACACACTCTTCTACACATAATCTGCACTACGCTCCACACTCCACAATCTCATCACTCACCAACACTACTGCATAAACTCAACAATTCTCCATCACCTCATCAGTAGTATATTCAGTTTACACAACGAATTCCCGATCATGCACTCCACTAAACAACAAACTACTGTCGAGCATTTCAGTAGCACAGTGAAGTCAACTAAATACTATCGGTTTATTTTGTATCGCACTTCATTTCATTGCATTGCATTGCATTGCATTCCATTGCATTTCATTGCATTTCATTGCATTTCATTGCATTCGATTGCGTTGCGTTGCGTTCCGTTGCGTTGCGTTGATTTCCATTGCATCACGTCCAATCGGGTTGCGTTCTGCTGCACCATCTCCTGGTCTCATAATCCACTCGCACAAGTGATATTCACAACTTGACAACTTGACGTCAGCAGCACATCTAAACACTTTTCACTAGTTGCATTACAGACAGAGCAACAACACCAGATATTTGTGCAGACGAATACCAAGCACAGTCAGTCAACTCGGTTGACCGCGAATTTCATAAGTAGGACAACATGGATGGAAGTGGTTTAATTTGTTGATGTTTAGAAATTCTGTGATTTTCAATTGACATTGATCAACCAGTGGTTGACCTGACTTGACTTATGCCTAATACTATGTGGATAATGGATGCAGTACCAACAAGTTATATTGCACTGATCCTGTATATCTGTTTGTGTGTGAATGATTGATTGTTTGATTGATTGATTGATCGATCGATCAATCGATTGAATGATTGATTGAAACACAACACAGTCTTCTCACATTTTCTTCTCCTCTTCTCTCCTCCACAATCTCATGTCGATCGTTAGCGTCGTTGACGTCGTTAGCGTCGTACTCACACACACGTTTCTCCACTCTCCCACCTTCTTAACATCAATGCACTCGGAAACTAGACTGTTGTGGATGCGGTGGAATAGATCAATAATTATCATGTTAAGTCCAATGGAGTCCTTGGACTTTAAATGAACATTTCCTATTGGTCGATATCTGTTCACTTGTTGAATATTGTACAAAATGTTGTTTTCTATTTTATGGTACGATGTGGTATGCTTGATTGGTATATAAACAAAGTATGTTTGAAATACAATGATTCATTACTCAGAGGCTGTGACTTGTGTTTCTTGACTCAACTGACTGGGACAGACAACGAAGCAGGGCCAATCAGGGCACTAGGTCGTCCGTACGTGTTTACGTGTCCACTGTAACCGATCGATATAAAACGCTGCTCATCATAACCTGCAGTCAGCCGTTACAACATAGACGATCAGCGATTCACAGCATTTACAAATTGTGTGTGTTTGTGTGCATGTGAATACTTTTGGTGTATTCAGTGATTATTTTGGGAAACATGCCAACCTCAGTAGAGATTGTGAATGAATAATGTTGTTGTGTGTGCGTATGATGGAGTAAGTGAGTGATTGGTTGAGTGGGTTTGTGGTTGAGTTGTATGTGTTGCGAATTGTAGTGATGAAGGATGTGTTGTTGGATATGGATGTAGAGTGAATGTGAGGAATTTGTGTCTGGTTATTGATCAGTGGGAGTTGAGTGATTGTGAGTTAGGTGAAGTGAAGTAAAGTGAAGTGAAGTGAAGTGATAGATTGATTGATTGAGTGAGTGAGTGGGTGGGTGAGTTAGCTGTGAGGTTAGGTGGGGTGATATGAGGTAAGTGATACACATGAGATGTATTTAATTGGGAAAAAGGCCATCCGAAAGTAGCGGATGTTTCATGCCTCAGGAGAGTGGGCATCAGATGCCCTGTCCGACCTTGTGCAGGGGACTGCCAACCATCTCTCCTTTTCTGATGCACGATTTGTAGTTGACAACACTATCACAGCTCACAACAACACACTTCACACTCACATCTGCAACAGCTTTGCACGTCTCAACGCAATCTTCTTCATACATCAACAAACACACCACACACTCTTCTACACATAATCTGCACTACGCTCCACACTCCACAATCTTATCACTCACCAACACTACTGCATAAACTCAACAATTCTCCATCACCTCATCAGTAGTATATTCAGTTTACACAACGAATTCCCGATCATGCACTCCACTAAACAACAAACTACTGTCGAGCATTTCAGTAGCACAGTGAAGTCAACTAAATACTATCGGTTTATTTTGTATCGCACTTCATTTCATTGCATTGCATTTCATTGCATTCCATTGCATTTCATTGCATTTCATTGCATTTCATTGCATTCGATTGCGTTGCGTTGCGTTCCGTTGCGTTGCGTTGATTTCCATTGCATCACGTCCAATCGGGTTGCGTTCTGCTGCACCATCTCCTGGTCTCATAATCCACTCGCACAAGTGATATTCACAACTTGACAACTTGACGTCAGCAGCACATCTAAACACTTTTCACTAGTTGCATTACAGACAGAGCAACAACACCAGATATTTGTGCAGACGAATACCAAGCACAGTCAGTCAACTCGGTTGACCGCGAATTTCATAAGTAGGACAACATGGATGGAAGTGGTTTAATTTGTTGATGTTTAGAAATTCTGTGATTTTCAATTGACATTGATCAACCAGTGGTTGACCTGACTTGACTTATGCCTAATACTATGTGGATAATGGATGCAGTACCAACAAGTTATATTGCACTGATCCTGTATATCTGTTTGTGTGTGAATGATTGATTGTTTGATTGATTGATTGATCGATCGATCAATCGATTGAATGATTGATTGAAACACAACACAGTCTTCTCACATTTTCTTCTCCTCTTCTCTCCTCCACAATCTCATGTCGATCGTTAGCGTCGTTGACGTCGTTAGCGTCGTACTCACACACACGTTTCTCCACTCTCCCACCTTCTTAACATCAATGCACTCGGAAACTAGACTGTTGTGGATGCGGTGGAATAGATCAATAATTATCATGTTAAGTCCAATGGAGTCCTTGGACTTTAAATGAACATTTCCTATTGGTCGATATCTGTTCACTTGTTGAATATTGTACAAAATGTTGTTTTCTATTTTATGGTACGATGTGGTATGCTTGATTGGTATATAAACAAAGTATGTTTGAAATACAATGATTCATTACTCAGAGGCTGTGACTTGTGTTTCTTGACTCAACTGACTGGGACAGACAACGAAGCAGGGCCAATCAGGGCACTAGGTCGTCCGTACGTGTTTACGTGTCCACTGTAACCGATCGATATAAAACGCTGCTCATCATAACCTGCAGTCAGCCGTTACAACATAGACGATCAGCGATTCACAGCATTTACAAATTGTGTGTGTTTGTGTGCATGTGAATACTTTTGGTGTATTCAGTGATTATTTTGGGAAACATGCCAACCTCAGTAGAGATTGTGAATGAATAATGTTGTTGTGTGTGCGTATGATGGAGTAAGTGAGTGATTGGTTGAGTGGGTTTGTGGTTGAGTTGTATGTGTTGCGAATTGTAGTGATGAAGGATGTGTTGTTGGATATGGATGTAGAGTGAATGTGAGGAATTTGTGTCTGGTTATTGATCAGTGGGAGTTGAGTGATTGTGAGTTAGGTGAAGTGAAGTAAAGTGAAGTGAAGTGAAGTGATAGATTGATTGATTGAGTGAGTGAGTGGGTGGGTGAGTTAGCTGTGAGGTTAGGTGGGGTGATATGAGGTAAGTGATACACATGAGATGTATTTAATTGGGAAAAAGGCCATCCGAAAGTAGCGGATGTTTCATGCCTCAGGAGAGTGGGCATCAGATGCCCTGTCCGACCTTGTGCAGGGGACTGCCAACCATCTCTCCTTTTCTGATGCACGATTTGTAGTTGACAACACTATCACAGCTCACAACAACACACTTCACACTCACATCTGCAACAGCTTTGCACGTCTCAACGCAATCTTCTTCATACATCAACAAACACACCACACACTCTTCTACACATAATCTGCACTACGCTCCACACTCCACAATCTCATCACTCACCAACACTACTGCATAAACTCAACAATTCTCCATCACCTCATCAGTAGTATATTCAGTTTACACAACGAATTCCCGATCATGCACTCCACTAAACAACAAACTACTGTCGAGCATTTCAGTAGCACAGTGAAGTCAACTAAATACTATCGGTTTATTTTGTATCGCACTTCATTTCATTGCATTGCATTGCATTGCATTCCATTGCATTTCATTGCATTTCATTGCATTTCATTGCATTCGATTGCGTTGCGTTGCGTTCCGTTGCGTTGCGTTGATTTCCATTGCATCACGTCCAATCGGGTTGCGTTCTGCTGCACCATCTCCTGGTCTCATAATCCACTCGCACAAGTGATATTCACAACTTGACAACTTGACGTCAGCAGCACATCTAAACACTTTTCACTAGTTGCATTACAGACAGAGCAACAACACCAGATATTTGTGCAGACGAATACCAAGCACAGTCAGTCAACTCGGTTGACCGCGAATTTCATAAGTAGGACAACATGGATGGAAGTGGTTTAATTTGTTGATGTTTAGAAATTCTGTGATTTTCAATTGACATTGATCAACCAGTGGTTGACCTGACTTGACTTATGCCTAATACTATGTGGATAATGGATGCAGTACCAACAAGTTATATTGCACTGATCCTGTATATCTGTTTGTGTGTGAATGATTGATTGTTTGATTGATTGATTGATCGATCGATCAATCGATTGAATGATTGATTGAAACACAACACAGTCTTCTCACATTTTCTTCTCCTCTTCTCTCCTCCACAATCTCATGTCGATCGTTAGCGTCGTTGACGTCGTTAGCGTCGTACTCACACACACGTTTCTCCACTCTCCCACCTTCTTAACATCAATGCACTCGGAAACTAGACTGTTGTGGATGCGGTGGAATAGATCAATAATTATCATGTTAAGTCCAATGGAGTCCTTGGACTTTAAATGAACATTTCCTATTGGTCGATATCTGTTCACTTGTTGAATATTGTACAAAATGTTGTTTTCTATTTTATGGTACGATGTGGTATGCTTGATTGGTATATAAACAAAGTATGTTTGAAATACAATGATTCATTACTCAGAGGCTGTGACTTGTGTTTCTTGACTCAACTGACTGGGACAGACAACGAAGCAGGGCCAATCAGGGCACTAGGTCGTCCGTACGTGTTTACGTGTCCACTGTAACCGATCGATATAAAACGCTGCTCATCATAACCTGCAGTCAGCCGTTACAACATAGACGATCAGCGATTCACAGCATTTACAAATTGTGTGTGTTTGTGTGCATGTGAATACTTTTGGTGTATTCAGTGATTATTTTGGGAAACATGCCAACCTCAGTAGAGATTGTGAATGAATAATGTTGTTGTGTGTGCGTATGATGGAGTAAGTGAGTGATTGGTTGAGTGGGTTTGTGGTTGAGTTGTATGTGTTGCGAATTGTAGTGATGAAGGATGTGTTGTTGGATATGGATGTAGAGTGAATGTGAGGAATTTGTGTCTGGTTATTGATCAGTGGGAGTTGAGTGATTGTGAGTTAGGTGAAGTGAAGTAAAGTGAAGTGAAGTGAAGTGATAGATTGATTGATTGAGTGAGTGAGTGGGTGGGTGAGTTAGCTGTGAGGTTAGGTGGGGTGATATGAGGTAAGTGATACACATGAGATGTATTTAATTGGGAAAAAGGCCATCCGAAAGTAGCGGATGTTTCATGCCTCAGGAGAGTGGGCATCAGATGCCCTGTCCGACCTTGTGCAGGGGACTGCCAACCATCTCTCCTTTTCTGATGCACGATTTGTAGTCGACAACACTATCACAGCTCACAACAACACACTTCACACTCACATCTGCAACAGCTTTGCACGTCTCAACGCAATCTTCTTCATACATCAACAAACACACCACACACTCTTCTACACATAATCTGCACTACGCTCCACACTCCACAATCTTATCACTCACCAACACTACTGCATAAACTCAACAATTCTCCATCACCTCATCAGTAGTATATTCAGTTTACACAACGAATTCCCGATCATGCACTCCACTAAACAACAAACTACTGTCGAGCATTTCAGTAGCACAGTGAAGTCAACTAAATACTATCGGTTTATTTTGTATCGCACTTCATTTCATTGCATTGCATTTCATTGCATTCCATTGCATTTCATTGCATTTCATTGCATTTCATTGCATTCGATTGCGTTGCGTTGCGTTCCGTTGCGTTGCGTTGATTTCCATTGCATCACGTCCAATCGGGTTGCGTTCTGCTGCACCATCTCCTGGTCTCATAATCCACTCGCACAAGTGATATTCACAACTTGACAACTTGACGTCAGCAGCACATCTAAACACTTTTCACTAGTTGCATTACAGACAGAGCAACAACACCAGATATTTGTGCAGACGAATACCAAGCACAGTCAGTCAACTCGGTTGACCGCGAATTTCATAAGTAGGACAACATGGATGGAAGTGGTTTAATTTGTTGATGTTTAGAAATTCTGTGATTTTCAATTGACATTGATCAACCAGTGGTTGACCTGACTTGACTTATGCCTAATACTATGTGGATAATGGATGCAGTACCAACAAGTTATATTGCACTGATCCTGTATATCTGTTTGTGTGTGAATGATTGATTGATTGATTGATTGATTGATCGATCGATCAATCGATTGACTGATTGATTGAAACACAACACAGTCTTCTCACATTTTCTTCTCCTCTTCTCTCCTCCACATTCTCATGTCGATCGTTAGCGTCGTTGACGTCGTTAGCGTCGTACTCACACACACGTTTCTCCACTCTCCCACCTTCTTAACATCAATGCACTCGGAAACTAGACTGTTGTGGATGCGGTGGAATAGATCAATAATTATCATGTTAAGTCCAATGGAGTCCTTGGACTTTAAATGAACATTTCCTATTGGTCGATATCTGTTCACTTGTTGAATATTGTACAAAATGTTGTTTTCTATTTTATGGTACGATGTGGTATGCTTGATTGGTATATAAACAAAGTATGTTTGAAATACAATGATTCATAACTCAGAGGCTGTGACTTGTGTTTCTTGACTCAACTGACTGGGACAGACAACGAAGCAGGGCCAATCAGGGCACTAGGTCGTCCGTACGTGTTTACGTGTCCACTGTAACCGATCGATATAAAACGCTGCTCATCATAACCTGCAGTCAGCCGTTACAACATAGACGATCAGCGATTCACAGCATTTACAAATTGTGTGTGTTTGTGTGCATGTGAATACTTTTGGTGTATTCAGTGATTATTTTGGGAAACATGCCAACCTCAGTAGAGATTGTGAATGAATAATGTTGTTGTGTGTGCGTATGATGGAGTAAGTGAGTGATTGGTTGAGTGGGTTTGTGGTTGAGTTGTATGTGTTGCGAATTGTAGTGATGAAGGATGTGTTGTTGGATATGGATGTAGAGTGAATGTGAGGAATTTGTGTCTGGTTATTGTTCAGTGGGAGTTGAGTGATTGTGAGTTAGGTGAAGTGAAGTGAAGTGAAGTGAAGTGATAGATTGATTGAGTGAGTGGGTGGGTGAGTTAGCTGTGAGGTTAGGTGGGGTGATGTGAGGTAAGTGATACACATGAGATGTATTTAATTGGGAAAAAGGCCATCCGAAAGTAGCGGATGTTTCATGCCTCAGGAGAGTGGGCATCAGATGCCCTGTCCGACCTTGTGCAGGGGACTGTCAACCATCTCTCCTTTTCTGATGCACGATTTGTAGTCGACAACACTATCACAGCTCACAACAACACACTTCACACTCACATCTGCAACAGCTTTGCACGTCTCAACGCAATCTTCTTCATACATCAACAAACACACCACACACTCTTCTACACATAATCTGCACTACGCTCCACACTCCACAATCTTATCACTCACCAACACTACTGCATAAACTCAACAATTCTCCATCACCTCATCAGTAGTATATTCAGTTTACACAACGAATTCCCGATCATGCACTCCACTAAACAACAAACTACTGTCGAGCATTTCAGTAGCACAGTGAAGTCAACTAAATACTATCGGTTTATTTTGTATCGCACTTCATTTCATTGCATTGCATTGCATTGCATTCCATTGCATTTCATTGCATTTCATTGCATTTCATTGCATTCGATTGCGTTGCGTTGCGTTCCGTTGCGTTGCGTTGATTTCCATTGCATCACGTCCAATCGGGTTGCGTTCTGCTGCACCATCTCCTGGTCTCATAATCCACTCGCACAAGTGATATTCACAACTTGACAACTTGACGTCAGCAGCACATCTAAACACTTTTCACTAGTTGCATTACAGACAGAGCAACAACACCAGATATTTGTGCAGACGAATACCAAGCACAGTCAGTCAA
Organism: Schistosoma bovis; assembly: GCA_944470425.2. NCBI lineage: Eukaryota > Metazoa > Platyhelminthes > Trematoda > Strigeidida > Schistosomatidae > Schistosoma > Schistosoma bovis. The sequence goes on along the minus strand of OX103961.1, from coordinate 103,827 downwards.
CTCGGTTGACCGCGAATTTCATAAGTAGGACAACATGGATGGAAGTGGTTTAATTTGTTGATGTTTAGAAATTCTGTGATTTTCAATTGACATTGATCAACCAGTGGTTGACCTGACTTGACTTATGCCTAATACTATGTGGATAATGGATGCAGTACCAACAAGTTATATTGCACTGATCCTGTATATCTGTTTGTGTGTGAATGATTGATTGATTGATTGATTGATTGATCGATCGATCAATCGATTGACTGATTGATTGAAACACAACACAGTCTTCTCACATTTTCTTCTCCTCTTCTCTCCTCCACAATCTCATGTCGATCGTTAGCGTCGTTGACGTCGTTAGCGTCGTACTCACACACACGTTTCTCCACTCTCCCACCTTCTTAACATCAATGCACTCGGAAACTAGACTGTTGTGGATGCGGTGGAATAGATCAATAATTATCATGTTAAGTCCAATGGAGTCCTTGGACTTTAAATGAACATTTCCTATTGGTCGATATCTGTTCACTTGTTGAATATTGTACAAAATGTTGTTTTCTATTTTATGGTACGATGTGGTATGCTTGATTGGTATATAAACAAAGTATGTTTGAAATACAATGATTCATAACTCAGAGGCTGTGACTTGTGTTTCTTGACTCAACTGACTGGGACAGACAACGAAGCAGGGCCAATCAGGGCACTAGGTCGTCCGTACGTGTTTACGTGTCCACTGTAACCGATCGATATAAAACGCTGCTCATCATAACCTGCAGTCAGCCGTTACAACATAGACGATCAGCGATTCACAGCATTTACAAATTGTGTGTGTTTGTGTGCATGTGAATACTTTTGGTGTATTCAGTGATTATTTTGGGAAACATGCCAACCTCAGTAGAGATTGTGAATGAATAATGTTGTTGTGTGTGCGTATGATGGAGTAAGTGAGTGATTGGTTGAGTGGGTTTGTGGTTGAGTTGTATGTGTTGCGAATTGTAGTGATGAAGGATGTGTTGTTGGATATGGATGTAGAGTGAATGTGAGGAATTTGTGTCTGGTTATTGTTCAGTGGGAGTTGAGTGATTGTGAGTTAGGTGAAGTGAAGTGAAGTGAAGTGAAGTGATAGATTGATTGAGTGAGTGGGTGGGTGAGTTAGCTGTGAGGTTAGGTGGGGTGATGTGAGGTAAGTGATACACATGAGATGTATTTAATTGGGAAAAAGGCCATCCGAAAGTAGCGGATGTTTCATGCCTCAGGAGAGTGGGCATCAGATGCCCTGTCCGACCTTGTGCAGGGGACTGTCAACCATCTCTCCTTTTCTGATGCACGATTTGTAGTCGACAACACTATCACAGCTCACAACAACACACTTCACACTCACATCTGCAACAGCTTTGCACGTCTCAACGCAATCTTCTTCATACATCAACAAACACACCACACACTCTTCTACACATAATCTGCACTACGCTCCACACTCCACAATCTTATCACTCACCAACACTACTGCATAAACTCAACAATTCTCCATCACCTCATCAGTAGTATATTCAGTTTACACAACGAATTCCCGATCATGCACTCCACTAAACAACAAACTACTGTCGAGCATTTCAGTAGCACAGTGAAGTCAACTAAATACTATCGGTTTATTTTGTATCGCACTTCATTTCATTGCATTGCATTGCATTGCATTCCATTGCATTTCATTGCATTTCATTGCATTTCATTGCATTCGATTGCGTTGCGTTGCGTTCCGTTGCGTTGCGTTGATTTCCATTGCATCACGTCCAATCGGGTTGCGTTCTGCTGCACCATCTCCTGGTCTCATAATCCACTCGCACAAGTGATATTCACAACTTGACAACTTGACGTCAGCAGCACATCTAAACACTTTTCACTAGTTGCATTACAGACAGAGCAACAACACCAGATATTTGTGCAGACGAATACCAAGCACAGTCAGTCAACTCGGTTGACCGCGAATTTCATAAGTAGGACAACATGGATGGAAGTGGTTTAATTTGTTGATGTTTAGAAATTCTGTGATTTTCAATTGACATTGATCAACCAGTGGTTGACCTGACTTGACTTATGCCTAATACTATGTGGATAATGGATGCAGTACCAACAAGTTATATTGCACTGATCCTGTATATCTGTTTGTGTGTGAATGATTGATTGTTTGATTGATTGATTGATCGATCGATCAATCGATTGAATGATTGATTGAAACACAACACAGTCTTCTCACATTTTCTTCTCCTCTTCTCTCCTCCACAATCTCATGTCGATCGTTAGCGTCGTTGACGTCGTTAGCGTCGTACTCACACACACGTTTCTCCACTCTCCCACCTTCTTAACATCAATGCACTCGGAAACTAGACTGTTGTGGATGCGGTGGAATAGATCAATAATTATCATGTTAAGTCCAATGGAGTCCTTGGACTTTAAATGAACATTTCCTATTGGTCGATATCTGTTCACTTGTTGAATATTGTACAAAATGTTGTTTTCTATTTTATGGTACGATGTGGTATGCTTGATTGGTATATAAACAAAGTATGTTTGAAATACAATGATTCATAACTCAGAGGCTGTGACTTGTGTTTCTTGACTCAACTGACTGGGACAGACAACGAAGCAGGGCCAATCAGGGCACTAGGTCGTCCGTACGTGTTTACGTGTCCACTGTAACCGATCGATATAAAACGCTGCTCATCATAACCTGCAGTCAGCCGTTACAACATAGACGATCAGCGATTCACAGCATTTACAAATTGTGTGTGTTTGTGTGCATGTGAATACTTTTGGTGTATTCAGTGATTATTTTGGGAAACATGCCAACCTCAGTAGAGATTGTGAATGAATAATGTTGTTGTGTGTGCGTATGATGGAGTAAGTGAGTGATTGGTTGAGTGGGTTTGTGGTTGAGTTGTATGTGTTGCGAATTGTAGTGATGAAGGATGTGTTGTTGGATATGGATGTAGAGTGAATGTGAGGAATTTGTGTCTGGTTATTGTTCAGTGGGAGTTGAGTGATTGTGAGTTAGGTGAAGTGAAGTGAAGTGAAGTGAAGTGATAGATTGATTGAGTGAGTGGGTGGGTGAGTTAGCTGTGAGGTTAGGTGGGGTGATGTGAGGTAAGTGATACACATGAGATGTATTTAATTGGGAAAAAGGCCATCCGAAAGTAGCGGATGTTTCATGCCTCAGGAGAGTGGGCATCAGATGCCCTGTCCGACCTTGTGCAGGGGACTGCCAACCATCTCTCCTTTTCTGATGCACGATTTGTAGTCGACAACACTATCACAGCTCACAACAACACACTTCACACTCACATCTGCAACAGCTTTGCACGTCTCAACGCAATCTTCTTCATACATCAACAAACACACCACACACTCTTCTACACATAATCTGCACTACGCTCCACAGAAAGGAGGGCATATCTTAGATTCTTTGAACATGTTCCAAAAAGCCTCAGAACAAGAGAAAGAAAGACTTTAATAGTGCAATCACCAAACATCTTCTTGATACAGGACATCAGGTCGATACCCTATAATCATTCAAGGTGATTAGTAAGCAGCCAAACTCCAGTCTTCTGAAGTTTGCTGAAGTAGTTGCTATCAGGCGCCGAAAGCCTTATTTATGTGTTCAAAAGGAGATGGTTATTAATCTTTCCTTGCCTTGGTGATTAATATTCCTTCGTTATATCTTAATAATTTCTTTTTCTTTTTCTTCAAACTCTTTCTTGCATTGATTACACCATTGAGTTTTATTCCAACTATCTTATTTTATTTTATCAACTGAACTCTACTCATTCTATTCCTATCAAGGTTTATTTGTTGCTAACCGTTTGAACTGTTGTCACAATGTTCTTTCATCACATAAGGTGTGTATATTTACAATATTCAGTCTATTAAATTTATTTACACCTTTGCTATACTATATGAATATGTCTTTAATATAACTTCCAATCAAACTCTTTTATGTAAGTAATTTTAACCCATTATGTAATTATGATGTTTAAATATCACAGGTTGTAAGCAGCTGACGAGAACCAACAAAATGAAAATGAATTCATGCTATTCTACTAGAATGTTTGTTCTTGCTCTTTTCAAAATGATAAAGGGAACTATGTGTATGAACTATTATAAGCTGTCTGTGAAATTTAAAAATCGACATAAATGTTAACAGTGTTTGTTGAAATAGAAGTAATAGACTTGTAAAAGTATGATTTACAACATTCATATAAATGGAACTTTTCATTAATATACTCACAGATGAATATTCATTTGGGACATCGACATGACCACATTTTGCTTGAATTTGGCATCGTGATTCAATAAAAACAGAATCCTTTGGATAAGTAATGTAGTTATTGGAACTTTCACAATATCTAGATATTCAGGAATACATACTACGAATCCCTTATTCAGACTATTAACCTCATTCATTGTTAGTATAGAACACAATATACAAAGGAGTGGAAAGGGAGTGAGTAGGAATAATATAAGACAAACTTAACACTCAATAATAAATGTTCTAATAGTGATTCATTCAATCATAGTGATGAGCAATTATTCCGATTCCATAAATATAATAAAGAAGTATGAATGTGAAGTAGTTGAAGGTAGTTAGTAGATAACTACGCAATTATGTTTCATGTAATTTGACACTCATCACTAAGATATATCTATCATCTTCAGGGTATTGATGTTCCTTTGAGGTTTCGAACCAAGTCATTCAGCTTTATAATCCATTACGTAACTATCTAGCTATTAAGACTTCATGTAGACTTAAGAAAAACTACTTCCAACCACATAATATTCCATCTTAGTCCTCTTAATATCTAGTTGCTTAAACGTTAGTCGTATAAGGTCAACGCTAAAGACTGGGTTAACACAGCATTGGATACCGCTCAATTATTCTGTGTGAATATGAATTAAGAAAAGACAAACATCGTTTGATCAACTAAGAGAACTAGATGAGTTGAAGTGTTACATTTCTATTATTCGCTTCGTATTATTTTACATTCGTTTCACTCGGACAATTCTAACACTTTTCAAATGAGACAAAGACACTACAGTTTATTCTTCTTAACAAGCTAATTACTTATTTAAGCAAAGATGGATGTGGCTGGTAGTGGAACACAGTTTGACGCGTGTTTCGTCCTATTCGGAACTCGTCAGTTGGATGTAACAGCATCTCAGAATTGATGTTCACTATGGGACTCAAACGTCACAGTGGAGCCTGGGATTATCTGTTCAGACAAACAAAGGCTCTCAACATTCACTATAAGATAATAGGGAATATAGCGCTTATAAAACATAAGGAAGTGAATGAATACTCGAACAATACTGTTTTGGCATATGCTTGGTTGTTTGGGGTCAACTCTTAACCAACCAACCTGAGCTGTTACAGTAGTACCGTTCGCGTTATCCACTCAGCTACTGAGTCCTCAAAGCTACATGCTTATGCAATGAGAGTAAGTTTAATTTCACTTGATACTATTCTACTACAATCTTCCCATTGTTGTTAAGGACTGCAATTTATCAATCTCTTATTAACATATGTGCATCCTATACGGATTGCCTCGATATCACCCTTATTCACAAGCATTCTAAACAAAGATAGTAATTGCCTAGTAATGAAATCCAGGAATCTAGTTTCGTCTTATTTAAGACTCATCAACTAGATAGATCTACAATCTAATGTTCATCTATCACTTCACAACTCAAACCAATACCATACACCTACCCAACTACTAAATCTCTCATCCATAGAAACATTCAAACAAACAATACATTCTTGTTTCTGTTTATGAGATATTTCTTTAAAATGACCGCCACTTTCTTTCATTTCTCTGTCTATTCAAAAATTAAAAGAAGGATTTTAAAAGACAAACGCCATTGATCATATTGATTGATTATCTTCTACTTTTTTCTTATTTATTTTCTTTATTTTCACAATCAATAATAAAATTATTATCTGCACGTTAAACGAAGGTAATTGATCCAATTTTGTTTCTCTTAGAGATAAGCGGATTAATGTGGTGGGCTGATGTTCACATTTATAAACTTCATAAACGTTTAGAATGATCTTCAAAGAATCCGGTGTATTTTTCTTTTTTCTTTCTTTCTCCCTTTCTCGTTTCCTTCTTCTCTTTAACACACATTCTCTGAAGAAGTGGATTATCATGAGTGACGAAACATTAGAAGATCTTATTTTATTTTTAATACATGCATCATAACATCTAACTCAACTTGTAGCTCTTCTACAATTACTAACTGTCCTAAGCCTCGATAATGGAGCAGAGCTGAGCATGTGTAGGATCCAAACTGCGGTTTGGATGTTGAAGTATAGCCTACCGGGGACTTTAGACACGCGCCTTTTCCCGTCGAAATCAGAACAAGTAATCGGGTAACTAGCGGTTCTATAATTCATAATAAATTTAATGTAAATCAATACCTAAACAAATATTATCACCCGGCTATTCAACCAATGATTGTTCAATCAATTAAATCTAAATTACAATAAATAAAGAAGTTGATAGAAGATGAGGAAAAATTACCAATCACAACAAATGAACGTTATTCTATCCTGACTTGATAGATCACACACAACAGGAGGAACAAATCAATATGGCTACCGCCAAGAACAAGTGTCATGTAATACAACGCAGATGCAGTTCAGGAAGAAACACAAACTTAGTGAATGTGTAATAAAATCAAAAACTATAATAAAAAATACAAGTATTAACAATTCAAATTTGAACAAAATACAACAATGTACAACTAAGGGAATCAATAGGAACAAAGTAAAAGTATATACATGGAGGGATTTTCACCAACACACAAAACCTTCAAAATGGATCTTACAGAGCATGAGATTAGCGACCACATCCTGTAGGAAGCTTACTCGCTTAGAAAAATAAGCTCTAACCAGAAAACATAATTCAACTGTGATATCTATAAATATAGTATTATGATTATTAATGAATGGGCTTCCGTATGTGAGTGAAAGGGATAGAGAACTACCGTGATGATCAGTTCTAGTATTGAAGTGAAATATTGCTGTAATCAATATAGACTTATAAGTTGATTCATTTGAAGATATACATCCGCCTTAAGAAACTATTCAGAAAGAGGAGGGATTTGTGAAAATTTGAGTAATTCAATCGTTGAATTCATCAGTTAAGTAAAGCTAGTCGATTATGGAAAACCTGTAAGCACTGAACGGTGTAATAATTTCTTGGATTACTTGAAGTTGGACATACACAGCACTGAGTGCTGATCGGTTTAACGGTCTATAGATTAGGCGTTCGTGTGTGAGACATGGAGTTCCTGGGTTCGAATCCTGCGTGTGAGATCAAGATGACACACTGCTGGGATATTGGGATTTTACAAATGAATTCTTGTTTAATATTAATTACAGTTGACATCCTGAACTCATTTTAAATACTTGCTCATTAAGAATCAAAAATCATTAGACTACAGTATTGTCTTAGTATGACACTTGTAAGCAGTGAGTATTCATGATCTAATACAGGATGACTATATGTCACAAATAGTCTTCAATATACTTGTCCTGGCTCTAGTTTACTCGCTTAGTATAGTCAGATGGAGGGTTTTGTGAAGATTGTAGTGGTATTCCGTATTTATAATCAAATTTCTTGTGCATTTATATGTCAATACTAATTAAATGAATGTGATTTTCATTGCAGATTTCTCTTTAGGCATAACTGTGCTCTTTATCGTCTCCTGCCAATCAGTGGAATAAGAAACATTCATTTACTGATGACTAGAGCTTTCAATCTAACGCATAACAACAAGTATACTTTGTATGTAACATGATTGAAAGAATGACTACTACTGGTAGTGAATACGACACGATGAGACTATAATTTCTAGACCACCTTTGTGCGACGTTCAAGTCAGCTTCAGAGTGTTAACCTAACAATTAGGACTAAATGAGGGTTATAAACCAGTGTGAAGAACAAAGATTATGATTTACAGTTGATAATTAAGGTTTGGAACGAGATTAAGTGGGTTCTCATCACAAACCTATTTGAACAACAAATCCAAAATTTTTATTTAGCCAAATGGATGAATGAATTTCGAGCTGAAATCCACGACCTGTTCTCTCGTCACTTTGAGATCAGTCAAAACGTCAGAACAGTAGAAGTGTGACACGAAGAAACCGAGTTTAAAATCCGATGTCAGCTGTTGTGATTAGTTTAATACCGAACTGATATTTGTTAGTCATAATCAAAGTAGAATTTAATTTATCCTTTGAGGTGATTGAAAGGTAAATTATGGAAACCATCTATCATTTAATGTTACTGAGTTTTCCATTTTTTGAAATATTCTTTTGGAAGGTTGAGGAATAAACGGACGAATTCAAAGAAGTGATCTAGTGATAAACAACAAAAAGAATTGAAAGTATAGTGTTGATTGCTTAGTTAAACCCATATAATTTATTGTAGGTTCCATGCAAGGCAATTTGTTTTTCCTTGTCGAGTCATGTTTTGACCCTGTTCATCATTCGTTTATCAATTTCCACCGTTTTCATGTGAGCGTGTGTGTTCACATAATCTTATCCCAATTCATCACACTTCTGTAACTGATTATTGATCTGACTATAAATATCAATAATTGCTTGATTAGATTGGTATGGCTCACGCGCCATATCCCTTACAAAATATACAGATTCGAAATTTGTTAATAATAGATGATTAGATCAAATTACTTGTTTACTTACTTGCGCCTGTTACTCCTCGTATAGGAGCATAGCCTGCACATCATCATTCTCCATCCTACCCTGCTCTGGGGGATCCTTTCCAGTTCTATCCAATTATCTTTCATCCGTTTCATATCGGCTTCTGTTTCCAGACGTTTATTGTTCTTTGACCTTCCTCTTTTTCGCTTTCCTTCAGCATTCCAAGTAAGCGCTTGTCTCATGATGCCGTTTGATGCTTCCTGTAATGTACGTTGTATCCACTTACATCACCCTTTCCTTGTTTTCCCCTTCAGAAGGATGTTGGTTTGTTCTGTCTCACAATAGGCTGTTGCTGATAGTATACGGCCTATAGATGTTTAGTATCTCACGTAGACTATTGTTCATAAATACTCGTACCTTCTTGATGATGGTTGAAGTAGTCCTCCAAGTTTCAGCTCTGTACAGTAGAACTTTCTTGAAGTTCATGCTACAGATTGTTATTTTGATATTGCATGACAGTTGTTTTGAGTTCCCTATGTTCTTCAATTGTCGGAGTGGGTTCCTTTCTTTGCCAATCTTTGCCTTCGCGTCTGAATCCAAATCTCCTTGTTCATCGTTGATAGTTCCTAGGTAGGAGAGGGATTCCACAACTTAATATTGATATTGTGGATGGTTCAGCAATACTATGATAAGTTTTGCTGACTGCTCATACGCAAAATCGATTTGTTTGTTAACCGATTCCATAACTACTGGTGATTGCTTTTAAGCGTTCTCAAAGACCATTGTCATTAGGACAGGATTCGATCTGCACTAAGAAAGTCTTGACACACATGACATTGATCACCACTCAATGATCAATCAATCGTGATTACATCTCAGTCCTACAGGAGGTTGACCGTGGCTCGGATAGCTCAGTGGTAACGTCTGTGGCTGTGAAGCTGGGTGACGCGAGATCGAATCCGCCAGGGAGCACCAGTTCCCTCGAGATTACAGGTACACCTTGCTGACGAGTGCCAAGTAGCACGAAGCCCGGGTCCAGGGTTTCCTGTTGACTACCTCCAACCACCAACTAAATCTCAATATATAGTGCCCGCAGTTTCGAGTCACCTAGACTGGTGACCACATTGCAACATGATCAATAGCATTCGATCTGCAATAATAAGGACTAGACACGCATGACATTGATCACCACCCAGTGATCAATCAATTGTGACATTGGTAAGGGTTTGACTATCGTGTAAGTCTCATCTCAACCAATTTCGATACATGATCATCTGCTACTTGAACTCTACTTAGTCTTTCCACAATTTATTTTACTTAAACCATTTCAAAGGATAAAACCCTGAACTTCTAAAACGAGTGTAGGCATAGCAAACAATAATGTCTTGTAAACATTTGAAAACACTTGAAACTACTAAGGAGTAGAGAGTAGTGTGGTGGATTTGCACAGGATAATGCCACTCACATGAAGACATTTGCAGTCCCCTTTTTAATGTTTCCGTCATTATTTCTAGGCAATATGTCATTCACAACAACGAAGAAGATTTATCGTTCATAAGAAACTATCATAGGTAATCAATAATACTAACCAACATTTTGAACATAAAATGGAGCGGTGAATTTGTTTTGATACTATCCGTTAAGTAAATTTGGTTTATTGTTCTACACATAGGCTGTCAATTATCACACCCCATTTTAATGAAAATTGTATATTTTCAATAATAGTTGTAGGTGACCTGCATTGCGATTTCAATTATTGCGATAGTGAGTCAATTGAAGCTAGACCATCATGGAAAACCTGGAAGAACTAAACGAACGTTTCGTCCTATTTTGGTACTCCTCAGCAATGTTCATCCACGGATCCAACCACTGAAATTACTAAAATATCCACAAAAGCCTACCTTATATGAATCAATATATGCTCACTGGTGACTGGCTTCAAGTGGTATTTCATGGAGATCTAGTGAGAAGCAGTGACCCGTGCATTTCAACGCTTCTGTTGTGAGATAGTAACTCACTGAAGAGAATGATGGACATAGCACTCAATCTCGTGGATTGTTTGCAGTTAGACATTGACATTGTTGGATGTTGGTCGGCTCACAGGTCTAGTGGTTAAGCGCTCACACATGAGACTGATATATCCTAAGTGAGACTTGAATTGTGTTTATGGAAGCTTGTCGGTGAGATAATGATACACAGAACGTGATTTGTTGTTTAAAACAATAATGCTGACGATGAAGATTGATCACAATCTGACATATGATAACCGTGAGTAGTATCAACCAGCCGCATGTTAATGTATCCAGACAAGTGTTGACAGTTCCACAGATACACAAACTCGAGAATTCTGTAAGATTACAATCACTAAGACTATATGAAATAAGATGGTAAACACTTTTTTGTGGTTATTGATGGCTGGTGCTAAATATTCTCTGAGAAGATGATAAACTACTTTTTCTCAACTCATTATCTCAGAAGGAACTAATCTGTAGTTGCAGAATGAGAATCTTATTCATTTTTATGCTGTGTGTTTATCGTTGATTGTCAGTCATATGAGTGCATCATTAGAAAGCGACATTCCTTTCTATACTCAAAGTAAATATCACGCTAATTACACAATAGAAAACATCAGATAACCTAATTATTTAGATGAAATATGATGAAAAACAACAAAATTTTTCATCATTGACATTTCTACAAACAACAAATGAGGTCAACAGACTTATGTCGGCATATCACACGTTCAGATAATGTACACTATTATTTACACTAGTGTTAAATTTGGAAAAATATTTCTTTTAGAGAAACGCTAAGTAGATTAGAAGAACTGAAATAGATTTGCTGATTTTGAGTTATATTCAAACACATAATCGTGACTGAATCGCCAAAGTACAGTCCTCAGTGTGAACGTTTTCACGAGTGCGAGAGTAGCACGTGTTGTGTTCACGTCAAACAAATACTGTTCATCGACGATCATTTGTTACTGATGAACAATCATTTCATCTTGAACCTTCGATCAAATACACTTTTTGTTGTCAATCACACTATGGTCTTGAGTATTTAATGGATGTAAAAGCTGGGTGTCCACTTGACAGAAATGGAGAGGACGGAATTCAAACAAGTGAAACAACGAACAATTAGTGATATTCATTATGGAACTGAAATAACGCATGAATATCAATGCCCACGTTAGCCGACTCCACTTCATTTCCCATGAGCTCCACTTCAATAAGTTTGATTGTATTTGTAAGCCTATCTATTTTATCACAGACTACTACTTCAGCTCTACTTCTGTTTAGATTTCAACAGAAATCCAGAAAATTAATTTTGTCAATAGTTCGATGTGTTCTAATGTATGGTTACAGAATTCTGTCAAATTCTTATTACTTTCTGTTTGTTCCCGGTTATCTAAATGTCATAAGAGGAAAGTCTTGTATTCTATCACAATGATCTAACAGAACTTTCTCTAGTCGTCATTATTGAAATAAATTGTTCGGAATATCAATGATGAGTTGAATACAAGTTAACCTGATAAAATCCGCTCATTACGAGCGTGACTGTCAAATTTGCAACGTCGATTTCATGTGCACACTTCTTGTAGCAAAATCCCAGTATGAAATGTGATGAGGAATTAACATGTCGCATTTAATAGCTCACCTGAATTTAAACTTGTTTATGTTTAATTTTATCAACGTAATCTACTATTGCATTCATCATGAACATGTTCAATTATTTTAAATTATTGCATTCACAAGATTCACAATATCCGTTGAATGGTTACCATTAGCAACAGCGTACTGTGAGAGAGAACAAATCAGCTTCCGTCTGAGGATCGGATATATATCACAAAGTTCCTCAATCTGCATCTTAAAGCAGGCGCTGACTTGGAATGCTGAAGAGCAACAGAAAAGTGGAATGCCAAATAACACACACTGTGTCGTGATTTCGAATCAGACATCAAAGGGATGAATAGCAACTGAAAACAACTAGAATAGTTTGTCTAGGTCAGAGTTAGATGACGGATGTATGTGAGTGACCTATGCTACGACGAGGTGTAACAGTTGTATATGAGTCAGTGAGTGAGTAATACGTATAAACTTAGAAACCAATCATTTATTCTTATCCAGCTTGTCAACCTGGTCAATTCACGTATTTTGCGAAAACATTACGGAAAAGAACAGTCAAAATTCATACTATACAGTTGACTTTGGTAGAATTTATCAGTTGATAATACAATGAACATTATACAGAGAATTCATTAGTCTCCGTTGAAGATATACTGGAGAAGAGATAAATCATTTGACAAAGAATAGTCTCTTTCTGAATTGATAAAATACACTGAGGTACACCACATGTGACGGTAAAGTATATGCATCCAGCTTTATAATCCATGATGTAACCACCTAGATATTTACACGACATGCAGACTTAAGAAAGACTACTTCCAAGCACATAATATTTCATTATATTCCTCTTGATATCTAGTTGCTCAAAAGTTTAGTCGCATTTACTCTACACTAAAGATTGGGTAAACACATCATTGGATACTGCTCAGTTATTCTCTATGAATATGAATTTAGAAAAGACAAACATCGTTTGATTAACTAAGACAACTTCAGATGAGTTGATGTGTTACATTTCTATTATTCGCTTCGTATTATTTTGCATAATTTTTACCCGGACAATTCTAACACTTCTCAAATGAGACAAAGTCACTACAGTTTATTCTTCTTTTTTAAGCAAAGATAGATAGTGGCTAGTAGTCGAATCCAGTTTGACGCGTGTTTCGTCCAATTCGGAACTCGTCATGTGGATGTAACAGTTTCTCAGAATTGATGTTCATTATGGAAATCGTATCTAGTATCGTTTGCGTTATCCACTCAGCTACTGAGTCCTCAAAGCCACATGCTTATGCAATGAGAGTAAGTTTAATTTCACTTGATACTATTCTACTACAATCTTCCCATTGTTGTTAAGGACTGCAATTTATCAATCTCTTATTAACATATGTGCATCCTATACGGATTGCCTCGATATCACCCTTATTCACAAGCATTCTAAACAAAGACAGTAATTGCCTAGTAATGAAATCCAGGAATCTAGTTTCGTCTTATTTAAGACACATAAACTAGATAGATCTACAATCTAGTGTTCATCTATCACTTCACAACTCAAACCAATACCATACACCTACCCAACTACTAAATCTCTCATCCATTGAAACATTCAAACAAACAATACATTCTTGTTTCTCTTTGTTAGATATTTCTTTAAAATGACCGCCACTTTCTTTCATTTCTCTGTCTATTCAAAAATTAAAAGAAGGATTTCAAAAGAAAAACGTCATCGATCACATTGATTGATTTTCTTCTACTATTTTCTTATTTATTTTCTTTATTTTCACAATCAATAATAAAATTATTATCTGCACGTTGAACGAAGATAATTGATCCAATTTTGTTTCTCTTAGAGATAAGCGGATTAATGTGGTGGGTTGATGTTCAATATTGTAACCTTCATATACATTTGGAGAGATCTTCAAGGAAAGTTAATTATTCGTGCTCAAGACTGAGTGTACCTGGGATCGAATCCAGGTCATGATGACGCACTGCTGAGTTATTAGGATTTTACAAATACATCCTTCTTCTTCAATATTAATTGCAGTTGACATCCTGAACTCATTTTAAATGCTTGCTCATTAAGAATCAAAAATCATTAGACTACAGTATTGTCTTAGTATGAGACTTGTACGCAGTGAGTATTCATGATCTAATACAGAATAACTATATGTCACAAATAGTCTTCAATATACTTGTCCTGGCTCTAGTTTACTCGGTTAACATAGTTAGAAGGACGGTTTTGTGAAGACTGTAGTGGTATTCCGTAATTATAATCAAATTTCTTGTGCATTTATATGTCAATACTAATTAAATGAATGTGATTTTCATTGCAGATTTCTCTTTAGGCATAACTGTGTTCTTTATCGTCTCCTGCCAATCAGTGGAATAAGAAACATTCATTTACTGATGACTAGAGCTTTCAATCTAACGCATAACAACAAGTATACTTTGTATGTAACATGATTGAAAGAATGACTACTACTGGTAGTGAATACGACACGATGAGACTATAATTTCTAGACCACCTTTGTGCGACGTTCAAGTCAGCTTCAGAGTGTTAACCTAACAATTAGGACTAAATGAGGGTTATAAACCAGTGTGAAGAACAAAGATTATGATCAAAAGTTGATGACTAAGTTTAAGGATTAGATGAAGGGGGTTTTCATCATGACCTGACATGAACTACAACGCCAAAATCGCTATTTAATCAAATGGATGAATGAATTTCGAGCTGAAATCCACGACCTGTTCTCTCGTCACTTTGAGATCAGTCAAAACGTCAGAACAGTAGAAGTGTGACACGAAGAAACCGAGTTTAAAATCCGATGTCAGCTGTTGTGATTAGTTTAATACCGAACTGATATTTGTTAGTCAGAATCAAAGTAGAATTTAATTTATCCCGTGAGGTGATTGAAAGGTAAATTATGGTAACCATCTACGACTTAACATTACTGAGTTTTATTATTTTTTTGAAATATTCTTTTGGAAGGTTGAAGAATAATCGAACGAATTCAAATAAGTGATCTAGTGATAAACAACAACCATTCAAAAGTACAGTGTTGGTTGCTGGGTTAGACCCATATAGTTTATTGTAGGTTCCATGCAAGGCAATTTATTCATTCTCATCGAGTCACTTCTTGACCCTGTTCATCATTCGTTTATCAACCTCCACCGTTTTCATGTGAGTGTGTGTGTTCACATAATCTTATCCCAATTCATCACATTTATGTAACTGATTATTGATCTGACTATAAATATCAATAATTGCTTGATTAGATTGATTTGTCTCACACGCGATATCCCTTTCACATTGTTTCGCTTCGTTCTTCTGATTGTCTGTGTAGATCAATGAGTGTACAAAATATACGTATTCGAAATTCATTATCGTATTCGATCAGTTTAACGCAGTTATTCATCAACGTGACTTAAATCGATCATTGTATATGAGGATTAGTGACATATGTTTATCCCAATTTATCACATTTCTGTAACTTATTATTGATCTGACTATAAATATCAATTGTTGATTGATTAGATTGATGTGGTTCACATGCCATATCACTTACACATTGTTTCGTTTCGTTCAATGATTGTATACCAGGATTAGTGACATATGTATATATATCTATATAGCCATCAGAAACTAAGAAAATGCTGTGAGATGTGGAGTCAACAAAATCCTACTAAACTGTATTCATAACAATTCATTTATCAAGCTACAGATAATCTATTACATCTATCAGAAGGGTTTTTGTAGTAGTTGAGTTCATGAGTCAATTGAAACTAGACCACCATGCAAACTCTCGAAGCACTGGATGGCCGTTTCGTCCCGCTTTGGGATTCCACAGCAGTGGGCATCATCATTATCATTACACCATTCATTCTCCATCCAAACTCTCTCCTCTTCGAACATTCTTAGCCTTCTGCCACTAGGCATTTCACTTTCTATTGATGATACATACTGCTTATATCTGTCAAAATCAGTAGCACTCTTCATTATATGATTAGTGGTACAACTAAGTCTGTAAGATTCAGAAAAATGAGAATACAAAAAAAGGAACTGATATATTTTCCCTGAGAGGAAGTGGAATTGGGATATATCTAGAAAACACTTTTGTTTTGAATAGCAAACCTAATCTGAATGGAATAGTTATCATTAGAATAAAAAGGACAATAAAACGGCACAAATAATGAATTTCTTTAAGAAATTTCAAATTACATGACAATACGAAGAGGACAATGCTCCACACACTCAGGGAGTCGCTCTAATGCTGTCCAAAGTAGCACGAAATGCACTTGTATTATGGGAATCTCACGGATCCAGAATCATCAAAGCATCATTCAAAACAAAGAAGGAGGGGATCTTAATGAATATTATCCAGTGTTATGCACCCACCAATGATAGCAAAGACGAAATTAAAGATAAGTTCTACGAGCGTCTGCAGTCAATCATTGAGAAATGCCCAAGAAAGGACCTCACCATCCTGATGGGAGATTTAAATGTCAAAGTCGGAATAGACAACACCGGATATGAAGATATTATGGGACGACATGGACTGGGACAGAGAAACGAAAATGGAGAAAGATTTGCAAAATCTGTGTGCATTCAACAAATTAGTCATAGGAGGCACAATATTTCAACACAAGTGTATACACAAGGCTACATGGATCTCACCGGACCACAGTACAGAGAACCAAATAGATCATATTTGCATCAAAAAAAAATTCCGAAGGACAAGGGAAGATGTGAGAACCAGGAGAGGTGCTGACGTAGCTTTAGATCACCGCCTAGTTGTAGCCAATTTGAAACTGAAGCTAAAAAGGAACTGGACAAGTGGACAAACGGCAATACAAAGGTTCAATACAGCCTTCCTTCGAGATACTGACAAACTCAATGAATTCAAGATAGCTCCCAACAACAGGTTCTAAGCCTTACAAGATCTACTGAAAGTAGAAGAAACTACTATGGAGGACAACTGGAAAGGCATCAAAGAAGCATTAACTTCAACGTGTCAAGAGGTTCTCGGTCTAAAGAAATACCATCATAAGGAATGGACCTCTACAGAAACACTGGACAAGATCAAAGAAAGGAAGAACAAGAAGGCAGCATTAAACAACAGCCGAACACGAGCAGAGAAAGTCCAAGCACAAGCTGAATACATAGAAGCAAACAAACAAGTGATGAGGAGCATTAGAGCCGACAAGAAGAAATACGTGGAAGAACTAGCAACGACGGCGGAAAAAGCTGCTAGAGAAGGAAATATGAAACAGCTTTACGATACAACGAAGAAACTATCAGGGAAATACAGTAAACCAGAGAGGCCGGTCAAAGACAAAGAAGGCAAGCCAGTCACTGAAATTCAACATCAGCAACAGATGGGTAGAATACTTCGAGAACTCCTGAATACGCCGGCTCCAATGAATCCACCGGACATCGAAGCAGCACATATAGATCTTCCTATAGATGTCAATCCACCAACTACGGAAGAAATTAGAATGGCCGTCAGACAAATCAAGAACGGGAAAGTAGCAGGACCCGACAACATACCAGCTGAAGCACTGAAATCAGACATCGAAGCAACCACTAGCATGCTTTATCTTCTATTCAAAAAGATTTGAGAGGAGGAACAAGTGCCGATGGACTGGAAAGAAGGACACCTCGTCAAGATTCCAAAGAAAGGAGATCTGAGCAAATGTGAAAACTACAGAGGCAAAACACTACTGTCAATACCAGGGAAATTCTTCAACAGAGTGTTGCTGAACCGGATGAAGGATGCAGTAGACGCCCAACTTCGAGATCAACAAGCTGGATTCCGTAAGGATCGATCGTGCACAGACCAAATTGCAACACTACGGATCATCGTCGAACAATCAGTTGAGTGGAACTCATCACTATACATCAACTTCATTGATTATGAAAAGGCATTCGACAGTGTAGATAGGAAGACATTAAGGAAACTTCTTCGACACTACGGAGTTCCTGAGAAGATTGTCAATATTATCCGGAACTCATACGACGGACTACAATGCAAAGTAGTGCATGGAGGACAGCTGACAGATGCATTCCAAGTAAGGACCGGAGTCAGACAAGGCTGTTTACTCTCTCCCTTCCTTTTTCTCCTGGTGGTCGACTGGATTATGAAGACCTCAACATCTGAAGGAAAACACGGAATACAATGGACAGCTCAGAACCAGTTAGACGATTTGGACTTCGCAGATGATCTAGCCCTCCTATCACGTACACACGAACAGATGCAGATGAAGACAGCCAGTGTAGCAGCAGTCTGTGCATCAGTAGGCCTCAGCATACACAAATGGAAAACTAAGGTCCTCAAATTCAGAACGTTCACTGTTAAATATTCTAAGCGCAATTTTCTTGCAGTTGTTCACAAGCACATTCTCTTACGAGAGACATGGATATTATCTCACTGTGTGTCACCATATTTCATGAGATATAGATAAATCATCAAACTTGGCTGAAGTTGAGAACTGAAGTGCTCCAGGATGTCTATGTAGACCAGATGGAACATACTTCAAACGAAACTGAGAATATCAGTTTTCTTAAAGTAAGTGTGATTACTTGTCTTTGAATAAAATAGCCCAAACGGAGACACATTTCTTCAATGAATAATTGCTTTTGACATATGAGGTTGTGTGTTGACAGATCTGCACACGGACTTCAAACTCGTGTTTTCAGATAACTACGGAAATTAACCTGAATGAGCTGGGGTTTGGAATCAGAAGAGATTTTCAATGTGAAACAGGTAAGAAGCTTTAGAAGAAATGTTGTTGACATTTTGATGCATGGTGATGTACACAGTCAATCATCTGTTTGCTGAGGCTCATAAAGCCGGCTATTTCGATTAAAATATCTAATGTGCATGAATGTTTTCTAACGCAAAAGTGTAGATGGCCAATTGGAGACGTCTCACACTTACGGTTACCGATCGGCCGATCTAGACAGGAATATGTGAATGACGAATTTAGTCAGACAATGTATCCAACCACATTTTCACATTAACTTTCAGTAAGAGACTCACACCTGCAGTCATCAGTAATATCACATTCCTTGCAAAGCGAAGTGTGTTTCGTATGAATCAGAAATACAATGTGGAATCGTCACGCTTCACTGAGATGAGTATGTGTTGTTGAAAGATGGAGCAAAGTTTCAAGATGATCACTGAGAAACGTGATAAGTTGGGATACAGTGTTCTAAGTTTGCATATTAGAAAATGCACAGAATGTTTCGTCAAGTGGTAAATATCGATCGGTGGTATTGAAAATTTCTAACGTCTCTAAGAGGTTATCACTGGTTACGAAGCTACTTCAGTCAGGGTGCTTTATTAGAAATGGAAAGTTTTCCCAATCAGCGCTTGCATAATCTTTATATTAGAAATACGTATTTAATGTCATAAACTTGTTGCACATGGCAAGAATCGGTAGCACCCTCCACAGCCAACGCCACTCATACAGAACATTCCACTCGACGCTACCTCTCTGAGCCAGACTGCCCCAACTATCAACTCAGCTCCAAGCCCGCAACGGTGTCCGCAGAACAGCACCATCCTCCTCCTGGCTGACAGCGACACCGAATGTAGTGGACAAGAACACCAGTGGGAACAATCGAACGTATTTGACACAAAATTACAGGACATATTAATAAAATCTAACAGTCATAAAGTAAATACGTAAGTTGCGAAACGTCCATCAATTGTCTCGAAATGACTCAGACTTCATTGTTCTTGCATTCTCATACAAATTGCATCCTGTTTCCATTCATTACTGTTCGATCCTCTTGTCTCTCTGCTGCCAGACCTTCTGTTCTCGACTAACATCATATAACATTAATGTTAATATAGTTAGCACACACCACAATAGTTTCTTAAATTATACAATTGTACATTTTAATGAATGCGTCTTCGACTAGGAGTATAAAGCTCTGATAACTTTTGTTATAGACCTATTTCTAAAATTGTGTGATATTAATTTTCTGTATGTGGTGGACAGTGAGACATTATCGTGGATTGTTTGGACTTAGACATTAACACCGTTGCATATCGACCAACTCATTGCTCTAGAAGCCAAGCGTTTGCCCATGAGACAAGTGGTCCTGGATTCCAATCTCGTTTCGGGATCATGGATGTGCACTGTTGGGTAGTCACGTAGTAGGATGAAACGTCCGTCCAGTGCTTGCAGATTATCCATGATGGTCTTGCTTCAATTGACTCATGAACTAAACTATAAAGGAGAAGAATTGTAATTCTCTTGACTATTTCAATGTGTATTTAGTTTATATGAATTGAATGATTTTTAAGCGAAGATTTCATGACCGTTCTGAACAACATTATCATTTAATTATTTGATAAAAAAGAACTTTAGGAGGAAGAAAAATAATTTCATAAATCCTGAACTAAACTTCGCCTGTATGTCTTCCAGAGTTGCTGCCGGGTCCAAGCCCGGGTAAAAGAGGAGGTTGGGGCATGGGGTTAGCGATCCCTTCCCGTAGAAAACTAACTCACTAAGAAAAAACGCTAACCAGAAAAAAAACATTTCGAAATAAGTAAGTCCTGAAATAATTCAGTCTATTGACATTAACTGTGATTGTGACTTTGTATTGTGACTTTCATTGATGTATATGTGGAAATTGATGCTCTTTAACCTGACTCACAGTTAACATCAGTCATTGTTTAGCAAATATGTGAATGACATAACATTAAATCATTCAGTATTTAACTAATTAATGTGGAATATTTATCGTGGATAGAACCGGATAGGCACTGAAATTAAGTCAGTCAGGTTTTCCCATCGATTGCCATAAACTATATTTCATGGAATGTAGATATTCGAAATATTTGTTGGCTCAAATAAGAAAAACACACACACCGTGTACGTGTGAATGGATAATGTTGAAAAGTAGATGGATTGCAATTATTTCAGCTAGTCGTTCATTTCTTTCATTGACAATTCATCCTTTAATATCGATAATCAAACTCGGACCTGTTCATTATTATCTCAGATAGCATTGATGGATCTTACTGCGATATGAAATTCATCATTCAAAACAATTGTACAAACGCTAGTTGTTATATCCCGACGAATATTATGAATGATAACTTTTGAGATCTAATTATGGACAAGTAATATACGTTTGGTAATAATATATAACTATTCAGTAACTGGAATATATATATGACTATACTTTCCTCATTACAAGCTTCTCTTTGACCTTTGAACAATTATTATACGATTTATCGTTCTTGAGTTATACCCAGTCTATTAATTACATTCCAATCATTCACAATAACTTTTGGCTAGTTCATGTGAGATGGTCTGTAGGTGGTGCTTCGATGTCCGATGGATTCAACGGAGCTGGTCTATTCAAGAGTTCCTCGAAGTATTCTACACATCTGTTTCTCTGGTCTTGAATCTTGGTGATTGTTTTGTGATTTATTCAGTGAAGAATCGGCTTACACTTAATCTGATCATTCTAATCACAATCTGCCGGATACCCAATGTATTTGAAATTATCAAGCTGAACATTGTTCATTCTTGTATACAGTGTTTTCACAATTCAAATTAGCATCTTACTATTAGTCAGTAAAAACCATCGTTCAGTAAACAGTTGGTGTACTTCGTGCTAAAGATTTACCAGCGAAGTATATTTGTTGCTCTTCTCATGTTTATGTAAATTTTACTTTATTTACTGGATGGAAGAGATAACGTATGAAAAGAAAGTAATTCACAGAAATTATGACCCTTAACTTGAATGAAACGTTTGTTTCTAAGGTAAGTAAGACAAACCAAGCCATTTTAATACATTACCTCCTGCTGTCGGACATCGTTACTCTTCACTAATGTTATCTACTACTTATGTAGAAATAAGTAGCACACACCACAATGCCATCCTCATATATTCGAACTCATATCACCTAGTGTAGTACCCAAGGAAGTCTTCTCCGAACTATCGTTGTACTGATGACAATGCACATCAGTATATGTGTTGTATTTTGAGAGTTAATTTGGTCATGATATATACATTGGATGGTACTAAAAACTCCGAAGACTGCACAAATCAACGATTGTGTTAAAATAGCAAAGCGAGATTGTCTGACTTGATGATGTAGGCAAACTAGCTTAAAACTCTTGTCCATAAATTACTTTTAGCTGATTCCAATCATTCAACATCAGAACATGGTACAAATGTCCGAATGTGGATCATATTACAGCTCGATCTATGAGATATGAAGATATGCATAAATTACCAGATAAGTATAATAATTGTCATCGCCCTGTAATGAGTTAATAGCCAATACTAGTCACTACGCTTATCCACAAGTTACTTCTTGTTCTGCAGCTCTTTGTAAGTTGACCAAATTGATTGGTTCTTAAAGACAGATAACTTACGCCCATTACTCCTAATGGAGCACTGGCCGCCAAACAGCATTCTCCAACCCATTTATTCTAATCTGAGCCTTCCCTTCTAGTTCTATCCCATCGATGTTCGTCCTTCTCATGTCTGAGAGCTTGCCTTGTGACACGGTTGCGTGTTTTCCTCAATGTGTGTCCTATCCACGTCCAGTGCTTCTCTTATTTGATTCATTCGTCAGCTGGAATCTGTTTAGTTCTCACCCTTAGTAGGCTGTTGCTGATAATATCTGGCTAACGGGTTCCAATTATTTTGCGTAGATATCTGTTAATAAAAAGTTACATCTTCTCCTGGTTCTCCTGATTTCCCCTCACCATGTTCATCAATGAAACTGTTCAGATATGTGAATGTTTTTTCTTCTTCCGAATCTCCATCAATTGTGATTGCATTGGTGCATTCTGGGTTGTATCGGAGAATCTGACCTTTCCAGTTGTGTATATTGAGACTTACTACCGTTGAGGCTGTGCTAAGCTGATCGTCCTCTCCTGTATTTGTTGTTGCGTATGCGATAGAAAAGTAGGTTTAAGTCAGATCATCAGCGAGGTCTAGATCATCCAGCTGCATCCTAGGTGTCCTCTGTATCTCACGCTTCGTCATAAACGTTTTCAATTTATGACCAAGCACTAGTGATAAATCGTATATCTCTGTGTAACCTTGTGTGACAGCGAAGCATCATTTTCATATATATCTCGTTAAATAAACTTTGTGAGTTGCTTGCAATCAAGTAATCAGAAAAAATTATATCCCCTGAGTTTTAGAAATAATTTTGTATATGTATATGCATTCTGAAGGTAATAATTACAGACTTCATGCCAGTAATTTACAGATGTGATCAGCATTTAAACTGCGCTTGTCTTTGATTTGATTATCATTTCTGTTGACGTCTTAGTTTATTACGATATTAAGCTGGTATACGTAATTCGTGAGGTTTACTAAACTTGTACGTTTTAAAACAGACTATAAACACCGAACATCGTCTAACTCCATCAAAATACCTCCTAAATAACATCAATTCAAAACATGCATATGAGGTTGTTCAGACCAACGTGGCTGTCAGGCTATTTACGAATTCATCTTAGAGTGCTCATTCACGGAGGAATTCATCTGATTTCTATAGCAAAACTCACACAAATTTCAACACTAGATGATATTTCAAAATGTATTCGATCTCGTGTCAAATCTGATTGTCCTCACCCAACGACCGTATCCAACTTCAATCAACATTCAACACAAACACTCATCTGGTAAACAGTCGAGTGCGTCTATTTAGAATATCGTGTTGAGATGAATTTCTCTGCCAGAGTGATTGAAATAAAACGAAACACAGAATGTGATGTGGAGTTTTTCATGAAAATGATGATTGTTTATAGTTTCACATTCAATAAACATGAGAAGTATCAACTAGTCGAGTCTAAACGTTTCTAGATTATTATAATGATAAGTCCCACCGACATACAAACTACGGAAGTGAAATCTCGAGAATTCAGTAAGGTAATGATCACTAATTTAGAATTAGATGGTAAATGTACACAGAGTTTATTCATAGCTGATGCCAAATCTACTCAAAATTGGTAGAGAATTTCATTCATTTTTGTTCTGTGTGTTTGTCGGTGATTGTCAGTCATATGAGTGCATCATTAGAAAGCGACATTCCTTTCTATACTCAAATTAAATAGAAAACATCAGATAACGTGATGATTAAGATAAAATATGGTGAAAAACAACAGAATCTTTGATCATTGACATTTCTAAAAACAACAAATGCGGTCAACAGACAGATATCTGCATATCACACGTTCAGTTAATGTAAACTATTATTTTCAGTAGTGTTAACTTTAGAAGAATATTTTCTATACAAAAACGTAAAGTAGATTAGAAGAACTAAAGTAGATGGGCTGACTATGTGGAATATTCAAACACATAATCGTGACTGAATCGACAATGTACAGCACACAGTGTGAACGGTTTCACGAGTACAAAAATAACACGTGTTGTGTTCACGTCAAACAAATACAGTTCATCGACGATAATATGTTCGTGATGGATAATTTTATCTTCTGCATCCGTTCAAATACACTTTTGTGTTGTTAATCACATAATGGTCCCGAGTATATTAGGGATTTGAAAGATGAGTGTCCACCTGATCAGGGTGGAGAAGGCGAAATACAAACAAGTGAAACAACAAACAGTCAGTGATATTCAATGTGAAATTGAAATCACGCATAAATATCTCTCTCTGATTATCATTAATTAGCTATGTCAATTGCAATAGGTTTGGAGAAATTCGCCAGGAACAATTATTGTGTTATATTCAGCTCATCATCATTTGTGCATTTAGTGCATATCGGTCTTTCTCTTCAGGGACGTGAAGGGATTTAATAAATCTGCATACTCAGAACACACAAAACTTCCACGTCCATGTTGGCCCATTACACTTTATTTCCCATCAGCTCCACTTCAATGAGTTTGAATGTACTTGGCAATTTTGTAAACCACTGTATTTTATCACAGACTACTACTACTGCTCTGCTTCTTTTTAGATTTCAACAGAAATTGAGCAAAGTAATGTTGTCAATAGTTTGATGTGATCTAATCTACATCCACACAAATCTGTCAATTTCTTGTAACTCTCTGTATGTACCCAGTTATCTACCTGTCCATACAGAAAATTCTTGCATTCTATCACAATGATCTGACATAACTTTCTTTAATCGTCATTATTATGTTGGTCAGATAGAATGAATAGGACTACGTTTCGAAGTTTTATTTTCTTATTGAACTATGATGAAATCGTCTAACAGAAGTTTTATTAAAATGAAATTCAAGTGGCAAAGTGCAAATGTTGAATTTCCATCTAAACAGTTTGTGTCATCTTGATTTGAATCAATCAAATAGAAACAATACACTATTGACAGTCTATAAAGAGGTATTTACAGGCAATAATCTGCTTGTTCGTATTTTTGAGTAGCAAGTTAACCAAACGTGTATTACAAAGCACGGTTATTCACATTCAAGAGCAGTTTCATCAATAGGGATCAGGAATATCAAACAACGATGGATAAACTCCAGCTTAGGTTCTCAATAGTTAGATGAATATTGAATAACGATCAGTTAATCCACCACCATGATTGGTCAATAATGAACGAAATTTGACCTTCATGGTCACTTTGAATTATCGAATCAGAATGAAACAACCAAACACTCAAAAAATCTATATATATACCAGACAATTTTTAGTGAAATTTCATTAACTGCTTTAAACGAGATGATGAGGTGAGTCTTAGCTGAACACGCTCGGTAAATGAGTGTATCGTACAAATTGAAAATTGATTCCATGAGATCACGTTATTTTATTCACCTGAATCATTTTAGATTCAATTCTCCATATGATCTGTTCATACGAATTTCTATGATCTTTAACCTGTTTTCCGTGTTCTGTACCTGCAATGAAATCTGTAAACAGCCGAATTTGAAGAATTTTAACAAAGTGATTTTTGTGAATGAGTCATATCAATATGTAAGTAATTAGTCAGATGCTAATAGTCATATACAGTCTCATCATTACCATTACTCACAAACAATTAGTCTCAATCAGCCTCATCCAAATGTGAGTGGCAGGTTCGAGATATTTGACGTGGATAATGTGAGTTGATTACATTTTGTAGTGGAGGCACTATTCCTGTATTTATACCTTTTAGTATATTAAACCAGAATTCCCGTTGAATTATTACGGCAGTAATGTCACTCAATTTAAAATTTGGTCTCGTGGTAAGTACATAGTTTTCTTTCAACTAAAACTGTTATTGAATTTTCTTGATCACAAATTAATCGCATGAATCAAAGTTGATTCAATTTCTTCAGTGAATCACTTACATGCTCTGTGTTACATGTTGAACTGATGCAATTTATCAATCAAATTGTATGTTTTCATTACCAAAAATTTAGGTGTTTTATCTATATTTGAAAACAAAAAGCCAATTGGACAAATCTCAAATGTTTTAGAAAGTTATGGTTCAAGGTATCTTTTGATTGAGAGTGAGTTTCATGAATTATTCAGTTGTAGTTTGTTTTGTTCATTGTTCACAAATACATTTTGCATATATGGAATCTCACCGACATGAGATTTCCCAGTAATGTAAGTGAATCAAAGTAAACAAATGTGCGGTAATGGGCCATATTTTGAGTTAAATTAGTTTGTACTATTGAAGCAATAAATATCAAAAGACAATTACTCAGTTAAAACATTTTGAGAAAACTTTACGGAAGCGTAACATTTTTCTCACTTAGTTGGATTGAAGCGTTCATCATATCGTTGAAGTGACAATAATCCTTGAACCATCCTCATAAGAGATGATCGAGCATTTCACCACACCATTTCATGTAAATGTTGGAATGAAATTAATAATTTGTATGCAGAGGTAGTCCATGTTAAAACATACATTTGATAAAAGAGATGGATTTTCATTTTACATATATTTCATTATCAATGTTTATTTTCAATATATCAGATGGATTATTAGGTGCCAGATGGTCTCTTGGAGGAAAAGATAAGGGTACACGTAAGTCCAGACATATGAACTCTGCACACTTGCTTTTTCACTCTTTGTGATCACTCACTGTTTGTGTGATTCAGTTCTCAGTAAATGGACACGTAAAACTTTGCTACTTTTCTGGAAAATGAGAGTTGAACCAAATGTTGAATCCACTCACCGTTTGATCACATTGATTGGGACTTGAAGCTCAGTTGACGTGAACTGAGAAACATTATTGATTGCAGATCAAACTGAAGAAAGCATTTAACGCAACTCAGTTTATATCCATTAACTTTGATAACATTCTGAGTGAGGATAAACTGTTTTACACCCATCTTTCAAATTCTTGGTATCGTTGGTCTTTTTATTGTAGAGAATACACCCATAGTAACTACTCTGATATATGCAAATGGGAAGATATCTATCTATTATGAGAACGTAAGTTACAAAATTGAATGGAAATATAATTTTGTTTCAAGTACTTGAGTTCAATCTACTATTTCATATTTATGAATACTGTCGAATGTATTAAGCTACACCGAACACGATAGAAAAAGATCAACATTTTGTCATGTGTCAACATTCATCAATGTATCATCTGAGCACAGCTTCCTTGAAGTTGTTAACAATCACATTTCATTACAACTGACGTAGATTTTCATCTCACAGTGTGTCAACATATTTCATGATAGACTGTTAAGTCATCAAACTTGACTGAATTCGACAACTGACGTGATTCAGGATATTTATGTACACCAGATGAAACACACTTTCAAAGAAAATGAGAATATCAATATATGTTATGCAAGTATGGTTAAGATAATTTGAACGAAGACCCATTTCTATAATGACCAATTTGTTTTGATATAAGAGGTTGTATGCTGACCAATCCTCGTTCCATGGTTCTTTCAGATTCTTTCGAAAATTAGCGAAAACATGACATTAGGAATCTGGGGAACTTTTCACTGTGAAACAGGTAAGAAACTTTGCGAAATATGATGTTAACAGTTTGATGTACGGTGACGTATAAAATCAATTGTTTGTTTGCTGAGGCTCGTATAACCGGCTATCTGGAGTAAAGTAACTAAGGAGTATGAGTGTTTTTTATAGCAAAACTTTGAGTGGTTAATTTGAGAGGTTTTATACTTGTGGAGAGCGATCAACTGAACAAGTCAGGAATATATGAACGATGAAATAAGGCAGACCAAGTATCGACTAGTTTTTCAGGCGATTACTCACAATACGACAGTCACACTTGCCCTTCTCATTCATATCACCACTCAATGCATGACAAAGTGTGTTCTATATATGAAAGTGATGAATAAGAGGTATCTGAAGCTAATAGTTTCTTCACACAATGCTCAATCCTATGTGTTGTCGAAAGATGAAGCTGAGTGAATGAGTGGAATACAGTGTTTCATGATCACATGTGAGAAAATGCACCAAATATTTGGTCAAGTAATATAGATTGCCCGATTGAAGTGCATTACTGAGTCAGCGAAAAAATGATGAAAATTGTCATTTCTATGTCGCTCGTTTGAATTCTCTCACCTGTCTCTTATTGATTCATGCGCTTTCTATGATGATTGCTTCGATGTTGTCTTTGATCACAAGCATTGTAAGCAAACATGGATGGTGGTTAGCAGTAGAATCGATTGCCGTCAATAATGAAAATGAGAAGATTCAATCAATAAATCAGGAATGAAATAACGTTTCAAGCTTTGTACAATCCACTGGGTGTTTGGACTGAATTGTTAAGTGAATATCCGTATGGCGTTTGAACTGGATGGTCCTGAGCTCTTGTCCACGAGTAAACATCAACGCCGAGATGTAAGAATATCCAGCTGCGACGTTTTAAATGAGAAGGAACGCTAGTCATCATTCGTTTTCATCTGATGCTCCCATGTTGTTTATTTGTAAGCTGAAGCGTGAAAAAGTGTTTAAAGGGTTGGACTTAAATGTTTCTGTTGTTGCTCATAAAAGAAATCTAAATCTTAGGTGTTTTCTCTTCAATTTGTCATACAAGGTAAGAGAGAACATTGGGCAGCTGTACCTGTATAATTGATCAGAAGTGGCACGCTAGTGGAGTATGAAGTCATCGGCAGTACGTTAAACCTTCTTTATCACCATTTTCTATTTTCACATTTGAATCTCTTCTTTTTATTTCAGTACGCTGAAAATTTCATTTGTAACTGCAGTCATCTACTAAATGACATACAGATATCCGACCCAAAATATGTTTCAATTACCATTAGTAACTACACGTCGATTCACTTTTAAATATCAGGAATGATAAGGTCTCCATTTTGAACGATTATTAAAATCTTGTGGACAAACTCACAAAACGATGTATGACTTGATAGTAATCTCGATAAAGATTAAGTGACAGTTATCTGATTGTGGATTGACCAGGCAGCATCTGTTTTTCTTTTTTGGTATATATGATATCGAATTTTTCTGGGGCATTGAAATCACAATAACACTCCATGTCATTGCGATTAAACGAAAAACGATTGTCTACTTTCTGAAATCTCTGCTTTGTCATATATATTCGATAAAATGAAGATGAAATATGACGCCACCAAACTTATATTCATCATAGACAGTCACAGAATTATTGATGTATTTCACAATACGAAATGGAATATGAACACTCAGCAAACGAAAACAGATTTCAGTTCACCATGTTTTAGGCTACCGAAATAACATTTCCACCACTGTGGGCGTCATTCCATTAATAAATGATCAAATCGCCTTCATATTCATCGAATACAATATTATCTTTATCATCGATGAACTTTCTTTGATCCAACTAGTCTGTTGCATTAACTGACAGCACACAGACCAGAATGCGATCACATACTTCGATATGTTTTATCATATTAGAACATCTAAAATCTTTTCTGGGAAAAATGACAATCATGATTGGAATAACAGTGTCTATCATCACTTATTGTTCAAATGAATCACCATGATTGAATTGAATTTGTAGGCTTAGAACAACTGAACTTCCAGCACTGCTTTCATGAAAAGAAACTCTGCGTTGTTGTAACATAATATGCAGTAGGCTTTGATGAACCCAGTGACAGAATTGTGCTTACATCTCTGAATGTAAACAGTCATTGAAATCTGTCAAGTTTGTCAGTCGGAATTCATCGTTCATAATTGATATTCTAACTTGTTCCATTCACTCTAAACATGCCGTTGTGAAACATGATTGAAATTGAATGTATACTGATTATTGCATCACGCATTGTGATAACAACCCTCCAGTGAATGAAATAGTCACTTAACACTGAAATTACTATCATGCCATTGAGTGATAGTTGCATGTATTGTAATTCTCTTTTACTTCTGTTTAAAAATTCGAATTATAATATCACCTAATTACTTTTACAGCAATTTGTCCAATACACAATTCAAGTGAAGCATGCTGGAAAGCAACAACATCGAAAACGACATGTCTTTGGTGTGAAAATTGGAACACGTGCATTGACAGTAATCATCAGGATCATCATTTCTTTAAAGTGAATGGTTGCCATTATAAGGTAATTGCTTGTTTAACTGATCGTCAAATAGGTAGTAGATGTTCTGAGCGATTTTACAAATGCACATTTTGTTACTGTTTGTTGAATTGTATTTTATCACCCTTATTGACAGTAATGCGTAATGAATTAATCAAAAGGTATTTTATGTTTTGTATTGAATGCTACTGTTTTGTTTATTCAACAGATCCCGGATGTTAGCGATGTGAGTTCATCGACACCCATCAATCACGAAGACACAACATTGGGGATCCCTGATGTTCAGGTTGGGGGGAACGTCAAGGAAACTACCAATGGAAATGAACAATACTCGGTAAATATTTGATAGTTAGTAATATATGCTACTATTTTGTTTTTCTATAGAATGCGACGACAGAAATAACTCAAGAAAGTGGACACAACAAATCACTTTGGTACCTGTATATTGTGATTCCTTCGGTCATCTTCTTTGCTGTTTGCATCGGCTACGTAATTTGGAGATGGCTGTATAAAAGACGAAGATATAATGAATGATTCTCGAATATTCTGACCAAGTGCTTTTTTATTTCATATTCCATTTAAAAACTTTGGACTTAATTATTCATTTCAATGGTTTGGTAAATTTCTTCACGGAACTATGTGTATTTTGTTCTTGCCTACGTAATAACCGATGTACACTTGTTAATAAAATACCGGACACGGTTTTTAATACATGCGTTTTTGTCTTCATTAAAATCTGACTTGTTTTACGAGAGCTTGACAGCATCTTGTTCTTGAAATGGTGGTATTGTGTTTATTAATCATCAATGTGCAGGTTTTGGAATTTTCGTCAATATCACGTCGGACTACTGAAAAATATCATTTGGAATATGCGACGGTCATTATTGCAAATTGACCCTGTCGAAACACACATCATCAAAACATAATTAATCTCTTTCATCCTTCGTTACTTCATTATTCATTGTACAGAAAATGCTGAGTGACAAACTAAGGTTAATTCGGGGTTATCTAGACTGATTGTGATTCTTTCCAAATTTTTGTTGTTGACAGAACCAATATACGTGCATTAGTTTCACTCAAAGCTTATTCTCCAGAAGAAGCTAAAATGGAGTTGTCTTTCTCAGCTTCACAAAGGATAACGATACTCAGATGATAGTTAGGTGTGTTAAGTGCTATTGAAGAATAAGTATCCAGCGTTGCACAATGGATTGCAGGTTTTCGGAGCACTCATACTTCACGGTTGTCACTGATGATGTCCAGCTTCATTGTTCTGAATTGTGCTGTGAGTTTTATATAAAACATGATTATCTACGGATTCTAGAACATGAACTTTGTCAACACTGACAACGATTGTCACCTTTTTTCGTCTATTGAAACGAAACATCCTAAAATTTTGTTTAAGCTTTTACGCAAACATATTTCATGACTGAACGTAGAGCGCTGTCAGTGAATTTACAGGTGTTGAGGTTTGCCAAATACATTTCAGTCTTGTGTTCAGCATATAATATCGTTATACTAGATACTGACTGCTGCCCAACGCCATCTGATTGGGATAAAATATGTTGTAAATCGAGTTTGAGGTTCATTTTGTGTACTTCATTTCGAAAGTTTTGTACATTTTGTTGAACGTCATGATTGTAAATTGGTTATACAGTGACCAGCTCCAATTATAAACTAACAATTTCCTTAATCGCTCACTTATTTACACTCCGCCAAATTTTCTTCAATATTGTAACTTATTTGTGTCCGATTTTTGTTATCATGTCAACTGTGTTTTAAATGGTAATAGTGACTCCAAAGTGAAAAATTAACTTTCGTTCACTCAATCAACGTGATGGAGCACCAAGCAATACAGATGTCCGCTAAATTAAGATTAATGACTGTTGAAACCTCTCAAAGTAGATAATCACGTGCATAGTTATACCAACTTAAATAAAATCGGTTCCAAAAGTCATATATGTGAGTGGTCACTTCAAAAGATCTATTTCATCAACTGATCTACAAATCATTGAGTCGATGACTTCCAGACAGTATAATTTTCCATGCATGTTAACTATTGGACTGGTTACATGATTTGTAACTGTTATGTGGAAATAGACTCGTATTAGACAAAGACAAAGTGACATGAATATCACATGTTTCTCATTTTGAAATAGTAATTTGGAGAAGTGAGCTCTCACATTACTACTGGTTATAGCATCCAGTACTTTCAAGGCGTCGGATCAAGTGAATTACCTTGATACGTTGAGTGAATGCAAACACACCGTCCGTCTATACTCAGTTGGCTTCGCAAAGTCAAATTTTACGTTAGAAATTATAAGCAAGACACTCTTTCGGAGGGACTCGATCGCGCTGTACGTTATTTTATCAGTTTGCATTTGTAATATGCGTCTCCGAATGCCAACATTCCATAAGTAGTTGTTATGATAATTAAAAATATGCGAATCATAGAACTGAATAGGAATTCTCAAATACCTGCAATTTAAGATAGAAAGAACTGAATGAGCGAAAACAAACTAGGAATTCGAAATCATAGGCCTTCACGTGCGTACAACCACTGTCAGGCAAGCCGTACTCACTGACTTCTCGCAGAGGGACGAGGACAAATCGAGAAAGGTCGGCGGTTAACTCGGGTTGGTAGATGTGTACAATTCACCTTGAGGGTGTTGGAAAACACTAATTCCAAACCAATGGTGCAGATGGAGCCTGGGATCCTGGGTGAATAAATAGCACGTGAACTAGTTATTAGTCAGAGGCAACCATTGAACTGCATCACCCACCTTGTGGATTGCATATTTCGTTCGAAGTGTCCTGATATGGCTTTATAAGGAAACCACCTGTTTTTCTTTGGGCATCTAATGTGAAGTAAATGAGAGGATATTTTGGGTCCTAAATCATTTCTTAATATTCTGTGCATCAAAATCAGGTCGCTTCTTTGTCTACGATAAGATGGAGTTAAAAAGTTCTGTTTTTCAATCCTCTCTTTTGTTGTGAACATCAGAGTTCTGAAATCGCGCGAGTAGCTGCAAGCAGTACTTTTTCGAGGATATGCAAGTCAATTTTCAAACAAGGACTTGCAGGCACTTACAGGCACTTCCCCTATGCAGTGTCTATTCAACTTTGCATCTTTAAAGTGTATGATGACATAATTTGCCGCGTCGGTGGGCATCAGTCATCCTTTCGAAAAGTTAGTCGCATGCATCTGCATCACTCATTATTTCTTGCCAGATTTTCACATCACAAGCGTATAATAATATTGGGGAAGCAACTATACTTGAGAGATAATTTACATGGAGCATAAAAAAGGGATCTAGTATAAAACCGTGAAGAACTCCATTAAGTAGTGGTCTACAGATGGAGCAGATCCAATTAACTTCAACTTCCTGTTTACAACCTACGAAAAACACTTTGAGTCACAATACGGGAGGTCCAGCCATGTCATGATTTTCTAGCCTCAATAGCAGTCCAATTGTTGGCATCTTGTCAAACAATTAGCTGAATTCTATGTAGATAACATTCACTGATATTCCATTGTCTAAAGCTTTTATCCATTGCTTTCTTGCGACAAGAAGATTTGTTTTTCAAGCTTAGTACATTCAAAAGTATTCGTACTTGAACAAAATTATATTTCCATTCAATTTCGTACCCTACGTTCTCATAATAGATAGATATCTTCCCATTTGCATATAACAGAGTAGTTACTATGATTGTATTCTCTACAAATAAAAGATTAAAGATACTTAGAATTTGAAAGATAGGTGTAACACAGCAATTGCTCACTCACAAAGTGATCACATTTTGTGGGTAATTACTGAGTTGTGTCAAATGCTTTCTTCAGTTGGCTTCGCATTCAAAACATTGAAGTCAACTTGATGTGAATGAAACGAGCATGCATCCTTCCAAACTAGTGTGAAATGCCCAGTTTGTGAATCTGTATTACTATTGAATCATTGAAGGTCTAATACTGCAAAGGTATTCGCATGTAAGCAATATTCTATATAACTTTCCTTGTAACCATCGACTCCAAGTGTGTATCACATAAGTAATTGAGCGTTTATTTACAAACACAATTTGAGAATCTCATTGTTCATCTAACATACGGATACTTAAATCGATCAATGAACTCTGACCACGGTGTTTGTTAAATGAATAGATTTGAATATGTATTCTCAACGACTTCTCAATATATAGGAATGACTATGTGATGAATGGAAGTGTAGATGAATATGATGTGCACAGGAATGACTTTGTGACGAACATATGACACGATTCATTTTCTTTGAAGCAATGGTTTATCGTCAAGTTTCATCGAAGCATTTAAACAAAAGTGAATCTGTGCACAGGTTTTCAAACAGGCAATGAACATCAATTTTTTACTTGTCTGATCTAATCATTATCAGCTCATGTCAACTGACCTTAAAGTCTCAATCAATGATGTATTTGACGATGTTTGAAGTTTGCGTTACGATAACACGGTATCTAATTTATATTGTTTAAATATCGTTGAATCCTAGTTTATAACTCATAAATAGCTTTAAAATCTATACTTAAAGCGATATGGGTCGACTGCCAAAAAACGAGCCCGGAAAAGCACTAATACTTCAGATAATAACGATTCTGTTATTACCTATTCCCCATGTTCTGCTACTCCTTTTGAAGCTGATAATGTTGGGATAGGTCTTACACCACATCTGATGCTGGATAACTCCATCTCTAATTTAATAATGAGTTCCGCATCAAGATCAAAGACTATCGATAATATTAAGAGTTAATTAAACACTGTCTTTAAACAACTAACCGACATGCGTTCTAAAGTTAAGTCACTTGCTAGCTCTTTATCAAAGCATGATGATATGAAACAAGAAATAAAGACATTATCACCCCTTAAGCTGCTCCTGTCAAAAGATATCGTTCATGCGGAACTTGATGACAACATAAAGCAGAATCTGTTATCGACATTATCGCTAATGAAGTTACCAAGCGAATAATCTTTCGTAATAACGTGATTGTGTATAGTATACCTGACAGAATCCTCATTAAAACTGTGAGGAATTCGATATTGAAAGCATCTAACCTTCAAGACAGTCCATGCCAATGCACTCGACTTAATAAAAAGCACCAGAAATACTCGTGCCCGGTCTTGTTTAGATTCGACTCTCATATATTAGCTGAACGGTTAAAAGAATCCGAACAGCTAATCTGCGCGCTTACGAAATTTAGAAACGCTCATATAGTCTCAGATAAGACCACCAATCAAAGGCTTACGCAAAAACGTACCTTGAACGAAAATAAAGAAGTTGAGATCACAACAAACCACGATGCATCAGCTGCTAGATCCACTGATCCAGCTACCCTATCTCATGTTCTCCAGTACTCTGATATACCAACGAAGAATGCTAATTTGCCTGTTATGTCCGTAGTGATATCTGATAGCCAATGTACATGTAATGACGTCACTAATCCGATATTACCCAGTTTACCATTAGAAGCCCAAAAGCAAGTACTTAGTTCTAAATCTACAACTCTTAAAAACGCTGTCAAGATTAAAATACTTTTGCCACGTAAGAAGAATGTGAGTACTGAACCTTCTGGTTTTAGACCCAGTATCAAAAATACTACGATGACCCTACCAAATAAAAATAAGACTGTACTTCCCGACACCATGCTTTACCGTACGCATCGTAGGGGAGGTTATAAGGGCAGACTTGGTTCAAACGTCTCACAAGATGGCCACTGCAATCATTATGTAAGCAGGCCTAATATTGGACAGACCACAATGAACCAACGCACCCTATGGTTATCCTCAAACGTTTAAAATAACATACCTGTAAGTCATAACTATTCTCAACACTTTCCCATTGGGCAAGATGGTTTACTAGGTTATTCAACATCGAACGCTTTAAATAATAAACCTGTAAGACATAACTATTCTCAGCACTTTCCCATTGGGCAAGATGGATTACTAGGTTACGCATCATCAACCCAACTGACAGGTGCCTGTCTTATCTGTCCGCCTAATCAAGTTCAACAAATTAACCCACTTTATCAAAATAATGATTTTTTTGTCCTTCAGAAATCCCTAGTCCCACTAGCAATACAGTTTGTTCAAACGATAGCCCATACGATCAGTCAAACATAATAAATCACAGTCTATGCAAATTGAAACTACATAACATCAATAGGGAAGCTCACGGTTTTATTTACACTCCACACTCCCTTTTTAAACTTATTACTTATCAATGCACGTTCACTTCTGAACAAAATTTCAGCCTTGAGAACATTAGCTTTTCTAGCCAAACCTTCTTTCATACTTATCACTGAAACATGGTGCTCTCAAGCAGTATCTAATTCAGAATTAAATAACCAGAACTATCGACTTTATCGCTGCGACAGAGAAACTAAGCGAGGAGGTGGTTGTATTATATATGCTTTGGAAACCCTAACAACTAATAAAGTTGAAGATAGTGTCATGAATAGTTTACCAGAATCAGTCTGGATATCAGACAACACCCTGAATCATAGTCTACTACTTGGATGTATATACAGAGCTCCTGATAGTCCGAATAGTGAGAATGATCTTATTATCAATGCATTCATACATGCATCCTCTCTAAACCTTAATGCTAAGGTATTCACTGGGGATTTCAATTATCCTGGGATCAACTGGAGTACCGGTAGTTGTCAGTCATGTACTGATGAGTTCTCGGCAACCATTAACATGCACTGCTGGTCACAGTGGGTTCGTGCCCCAACTAGAGGCGATAGTATACTCGATCTAATATTTAGTAGAGATGTTATCCCACTACTGTAAAAGTATATGATGAATTTGAAAGCAGTGACAATAAGATAGTAGTTTGCGCTCTCCCTATCTATCTCTCTTATAACCCACCCATTCAAAAAACCTGTCAATATAGAGACTATAAGCATGCTGACTGGGACCTCCTGCATTGATTGATTAAACTTTCAGACTGGGATAATTTTTTTCATGTAATAATCTCACGGATGCTATCGACGAATTCTATCTGATCATTAACTCTTGTTTAGATTCCAGTGTACCTCTTAAAACGTACAGGTTTAGTAAACCTTACGAATTATATATACCAGCTAAATATCGTAATAAACTAAAACGCCTACAAAATCGTTATTTTAAGTCAAACGACTTCACAGCAGTTGCACAAATAACAATAATTTTTAATCAAATTAAAGAGAAACATAGTTTAAAAGCCATTAATGAGGAGCTGTTAGCCCTTAATACTAACTCAAAAATACAAAACTTAACTCTCCTTTTCAATAAACGCACTAAAGCAACTGGAAATGTTGATATACCGTGCATCCAGCATAATAGCACGTTTATATACGACTCTAAAACCATGGCCGACCTTTTCAGTAGTATATTCGCGAATGGTGTAGAAATCATAAGTGGCTATGCTTCAAGAGTTATGTGCGTGACTAGCAACTCAATAAAATCTATCTCCTTTACATGCATGAAAATTAATAAGGCTATAAATACCCTTAAGCTTTCGAAACGTCATGGAGTAGACGGGATTTCATCATTTCTCTAAAAATATGGTGGTCCAGATATTCCACTTCTTCTTCTAAAGCCGTTTACTCTCTCTATGGAAACCGGTTCTTACCCTTACTGTTGGAAAAGCGCGTACAAATCTGAAGATAAGACTGACATGAACAATTACCGGCCAATAAATATTACTCCAGTTATTTCTAGGATTATGGAAAAAATTATAAGTGATGAACTTTCCAACTATGATACTGAACATGGATTTCTTGAAAATCGTTCTTGCATGACATGTCATTTTGACTTCTTTAATTTAGTCTATTCTCTACGTAGCCAAGGATATCTGGTCTTAGTGCTATATCTGGACATTTCTAAAGCCTTTGACATGGTTAGGCACCAACTTCTTATAGGTAAGCTCGCATCTTATGGAGTTCAAAATCCTTTGCTTGCTTGGCTTGATTCCTTTCTCAGCAATCGACATCAAATAGTCAAAATTAACTCTTCATTGTCTAACGCTGTCCCTGTTAGAAGTGGTGTAATACAAGGTAGTGTCTTAGGTCCTTTGCTCTTTTTAGCGTTTATCAATGATATTTGTGAAAGTTTTTGTGTCGGTAAGCCCCTTCTATATGCAGATGATCTTAAAGTAGTACATTCATTTTCTCCACATGAGCTGAAAAATATGCAAAATAGGATCAGCATGGAGCTTAACAAGGTAGCACAGTGGCGCTTAAAATGGCAACTGGAGCTTAATATGGCTAAATGTGGATGGATATGCTTCGGCGATACATCGCCCAACCTAGACATTACCATAAATGGAGAAGTGTTATCTAGGTTACATACAGTAGTAGACTTAGGACTTAGATATTCGCAAGACTTGTCGTTTACAGAACATATATTAAAACAGACCTCTAAGTCTCAACGTCTAATAGGTAACATAACTCGAAATCTTTACAACACTGAGTCACGTATTCTAATGTACAAAGTTTGTGCTCGACCTCTTCTAGAATATTGCACGTTTATTCTTAGCAGTGCGCTCATAAAGGATAAATTAAGGCTGGAATCAGTACAGAGACGATTGACACTTCGTATTCTTGGAGCTGATTGTACCTTAACTTATAATTCTAGATGTAATAAACTTGGGCTAGACCCTTTATGTAGGAGGAGACTCAAACTAAATCTTATCTTTTTCTTCAAACTACTTCATAAACTATCGTTTACATCCGATCACGCGATTCAATATGCAGAAACCTCTCATTATGACATCCGTAATTTCTTGGCACTAGTGAAACAAACTCATTCTAAATCATCTCTTTATATGAATTACTTCACCTGTAAATTTTCTAGACCTTGGATTACCTACCACAATCTATCCGCACGATAAAATCACTCCCATTATTTGTTCGCTGCATCGATTCATACTGCTCCTCTGAAAATGCATTGAATGGTCTAGCGCCTTCAAGTGTATCTCATTCCACAAGTGATATTTTAGGAACTTTAAATGTTTAGCCATCTTTATTAGTGCATTCCCCTTAAGTAAAACCACCTACTTGCTGTCACTTCATGTTAAAACCGTCCCTAGCAATTTTAACTTATTTGAATAACATAAACAGTATATCACTGTGTCACATGACACACGCATTCAGGTAGACCGGATTGATATATTTTGGTAATTACTTTTTTGTTGTTCCGTGCTCTCTTTCTTCGTTTTAATTTCGCTAGTTGTAGATAATTATCATTATTCCGATCTGGTACACGAATTGACCTTAATTACACTGTTCATAAATCAACAGGCTGTGTATTTAAGAAATATTAAAAATTCCCGGCTGATGCATTGGATCGCTGTAATATATGTACTACTTAAACAACTACTGAACTAGTATACTTAAAACTTTCTTTTACCACATGTTTGTTCTACACCTTTAACGTTATTATTTATATCAAATTGATCATACCCCTGTAAACTGGAGTGAATTCTGTGATTATTATTTTTCTCAGAATATAAAATTATTATTAATGTTATCAAACTGTGAATGAATTTCACATTTGATTCAACCCTCATTTTACAGAAAAGTAACAAAGTTTTACACATCCATTTTCTGATAAGTGATTCGCACAAACAATGAGTGACCACAAGGAGTGAAGAAGCAAGTGTGTAGATTTCACATGTAATGAATTACGTTTACCATTATCTTCTCCATCAAGTGACCATTTGAAAACCACTAATCCTTCTGAATTATTGAAAATAAAAATAGATAATGAAATATGTGTTAAATGAAAATCCATCTGTTTTAATAAATGTATGTTTTAACATGGACTACCTCTGCATACAAGTTGCCGATTTCATTCCAACATTTACATGAAATGGTGTGGTGAAATGCTCGATCATCTCTTATGAGGATGGTTCAAGGATTATTGTCACTTCAACGATATGATGGACGGATCAATCCAACTAAGAAGAATGTTACTTTTCTGTCAATTTTTCTCAAATATTTTTGACTGAATTACTGTCTATTGATATTTATTGGACGCTAGATTTTGCTGATCATCAATTCGCATAGCTGACCGAGATACACGGATGTAAATTTGATGTTCTATGTGTTCTAGTTTGAGTAAAGAATCTTGTACTAGATGACTGTTTATTCCGCTTTGTCAGAAAGTGTTTGGATCCAACGATCATAATCATATGAATATGTTTATAGAGATACAGGTGAATATACGATGGTCGATAGACAGCGACTCAGAGAAATTAAACTTTTAAGAATCCAGTAAGTGCTAGAAAAGTATTTTAGGGCATCAAGTAAGATTTGATAGATTGTCGGCTTGAATATTACAACCTGGTTTTAGTCAGAACATCTCTTATCACTGCACATTTGTTTAGTTTGATTCACTTACTTCACTGAGAAATGTCGGGCCGGTGAGATTTCATATATGCAAAATGAATATGAGACGAGGTGACAATAAATTTGGTAGACCATTCAAGATTTCTCCAATTCTCTTGTTGTTTTGAAATATATGTAAATCACCTTTATTTTTGTTAATGAAAACATGCAATTTGATTGATAATTTCACATGGAATGGATAAATGATTTCGAAATGAACTGAAGATTTAAACGAACTGCACTTTTATACTGAAACTTTATTTGAATAAAAATTCTGTAAGGCGATTTCATCATCGTTTAATATGAACATGTAACTTCTTAATGCAGTCACATCCATTCTGTTCGATCACCATATTATACCACTGGCTGTTCATAGGTATTCGGATTAAAAAAATAATAAATGAAGTATCCTTCATGTAGAAGTTGAGCTGACTGTGTCCAATTACGTGGATTGAGTACGTCACAGGTTGTAATAATAGTGAGACAAGGCATTCTGTTAGAAGTGAGTTTTTGAAGATCGAGAACGACTTCTTGAACCAGACACAGTAATTATTGTATCTGATTACTAATAAATTTGTTTACACAGAAGAGAAAGGCTGATTTCCATTTTAGTATTTCAATGAATTATTTCCACATATCATTTGAGCTTGCAAATAGTTGTTCTCTTGGTACATAAGAGATATACTGTTCAACTTTAGAAGAGGTTTGACAGTAATCAAATTGTTGTTTTCTCGAGCATCACAGTGTTGTAGAACAATTCACTGTTGTGCAATTTCATGAGTGAATGAACATCAAAATTAATTTCAATGATACATTGTACAGTCTATGCTGTTGATCAGTACCTAATTATGAGAAGAAAGCAAGTCTGTTCAGGATAAGTATGTTACAGTTCGTTACAAGTAAATATGTTGTAAGTACTCAATTTGGCTGTAAAATTTGATGATTCCTGCATGAAACATATCATTCTTCACTGTTCTACATTTTTCGTTCACAGGCTTGTGAAATGTGCTGAAGGCAGTAAGCAAGATGCTTGGTCAATTTTAGATCCAAACTAAGGTTTGGATTGAAGGATAGCTGTCTAGGTGGGTTAGATACACGCCCTTGCCCGTTTGAAACCAAAACAAATTAATTGGGTAAGATGACGGTTTTATTATTCATCATAAATTTAAATGTACATTGTTACGTAAACAATTATGACCACTCAGCTATCCAACGAATAATTGTTCAATGGATCAAATATAAATTACAATAAATAAGGATGTTGATAAAGGATGCAAGAACATTACCAATCATAACAAATAAATGTTATTCTATCCTGTCTGGATAGACCACACACAGATTCGTTCGAAAATTAATATTTGGTTGCCTTATAACACCAAGTGTTTCCGATTCTGGAAGGGTGCCTCAATTCACAACCAAAATGCACAATTCCAGTCAACACAGGCAACACAATCAAAAGGAGGGACAAACCAATATGGCTGCAACCAAGACTAAGTACAAAGTAAAACAGCATAAGTGCAGTTCGGGAAGAAACAAGGAGACTTAGTGAAGGCGTAATAAAAATAAAAACTACAATAAAATACAAATAATAACAATTCAAATGTAATCAAAAGACCAACAATGTACAATTAAGAGGATCAATGGGAACAAAGTGCAAGCACATACATGGAGTGATTTTTACACACACACACAAAACATTCGAAACGGATCTTACAGTTAATATTTTGAGGTCATTAAAAATATCATTGTGTATAGACATCCAATGTCTTCCTGAAACCTGGCAGATGTTATCTCATCGGATACTTACCATATCCTTCATTCATGTCTTTGTCCGTGTCTATCTCCTGGTAGGACGAGACGTCATTACATTAGAATACATGTATGCAAGCAAAAGAATAAAAGCTCCATAATGCTTTTGATGTGAGGGCGAGTCTGACAGGTATGAGATAAGTTATTATTTCCTCTGTCCTTTTTATTACGTGTTACTGATTGATCATCGTTGTTGGATTGTGTCAGCTTTTTGATGTGAAAATATAACCACGTTCCAGTCAGGTTAATCACGTATCATTGATCTGAACTGTGTTGAATTTCTGTGCAATAGACACTGGGAGGGAGTCTAGCGTAGATATTCGTCTAAGATAAATGAAAGTCTCATACGTATAGACGACGTGATACCGAGTGTTTTAACAACCTCATGTAGCAAATATATTTTGTGATGAACAGGTTGTCCGAGTTGACCTAGTCAATAATTTGTATTCTGACATATAGTTCTAATTGAGAAGATTGTACGGCTTCTTAATTTTCTCCAAAAGACAACCCATTCAATTCCATGTAGTTTACCTACTCGAATTATATACTCTTTTCAACTTTTTCTCTTTTTTCTAAAAAGAAATATGGAATACCCGACGCTGAGAATTTTATGTTTCAACAAACACATAGCAATGAATAAAGCTGAGACTCATCATGACAATTGCAAATCATTATCTTTATCTTTCAATGCAGTTTGATGATGACAGGAGAGACGAATGTCGACTTTCAAATGCTATACATTACCGTTCGCGGATTCATGATTGTCTACTGAAAGCCATGCACTTTTCACAAAAGGTCTTTGAAACAACTAATTCGTCACGTGTGGCGTGAATCAGTGTATTTTATCAACCCAGACAGAGACTATTCTTTGTCAAATGACTTGTCCCTTCTGCAGTATATCTTCAACCGATACTAATGAATTCTCTGTATAATGTTCATTGTATTATCAACTGATAAATTCTACCAAAGTACAACTGTTGCACCTCGTCATCGCATAGGTCCTTCGCATACATTCTCCCACTAACTCTGGCCTGGACAAACCATTCTAGTTGTTTCCAGTCGCCATTCGTCCATTTGATATCTGCTTCCAATTCACTACACATTGTGTGTTATTTGACCTTACACTTTTCTGTTGCCCTTCAGCATTCCAAGTCAGCGCTTGCTTTGAGATGCAGATTGAGGATTTTTGTGATATATGTCCGATTCTCAGACGGTAGCTGATTTGTTCTCTCCCACAGTACTTTGGTAGAATTTATCAGTTGATAATACAATGAACATTATACAGAGAATTCATTAGTATCGGTTGAAGATATACTGCAGAAGGGACAAGTCATTTGACAAAGAATAGTCTCTGTCTGGATAGATCACGTCGACAAAATTAAACGTAAACAAGTTTAAATGCAGGTGAGCTATTAAATGCGACATGTTAATTCCTCATCACATTTCATA
The DNA here is from genome assembly GCA_944470425.2 of Schistosoma bovis. Taxonomy (NCBI): domain Eukaryota; kingdom Metazoa; phylum Platyhelminthes; class Trematoda; order Strigeidida; family Schistosomatidae; genus Schistosoma; species Schistosoma bovis. The sequence goes on along the minus strand of OX103961.1, from coordinate 59,365 downwards.
CTGAGATTTTGCTACAAGACGTGTACACATGAAATTGACGTTGCAGATTTTGGGTGACAGTTACGCTCGTAACGAGTGCTTACGAAACGAATTCGGATTTTATCACGTTAACTTGTATTCAACTCATCATTGACATTCCGAACAATTTAATTTGAATAATGACGACTAGAGAAAGTTCTGTTAGATCATTGTGATAGAATACAAGACTTTCCTCTTATGACATTTAGATAACCGGGAACAAACAGAAAGTAATAAGAGTTTGACAGAATTCTGTGAACGTAGATTAGAACACATCGAACTAATGACAACATTAATTTGCTGAATTTCTGTTGAAATCCAAACAAAAATAGAGCACTAGTAGTCTGTGATAAAATAGATCGGCTTAAAAAACTGTCAAAGACAATCAAACTTGTTGAAGTGGAGCTCATTGGAAATGAAGTGGATTGGGCTAACGTGAGCATTGATATTCATGAGTTATTTCAGTTCCATAATGAATATCACTAATTGTTCGTTGTTTCACTTGTTTGAATTCCGTCCTCTCCATTTCCGTCAAGTGGACACCCAGCTTTTACATCCATTAAATACTCAAGACCATAGTGTGATTGACAACAAAAAGTGTATTTGATCGAAGGTTCAAGATGAAATGATTGTTCATCAGTAACAAATGATCGTCGATGAACAGTATTTGTTTGACGTGAACACAACACGTGCGACTCTCGCACTCGTGAAACCGTTCACACTGAGGACTGTACTTTGGCGATTCAGTCACGATTATGTGTTTGAATATAACTCAAAATCAGCAAATCTATTTCAGTTCTTCTAATCTACTTAGCGTTTCTCTAAAAGAAATATTTTTTTAAATTTAACACTAGTGTAAATTATCTGAACGTGTGATATGCCGACATAAGTCTGTTGACCTCATTTGTTGTTTGTAGAAATGTCAATGATGAAAAATTTTGTTCTTTATCATCATATTTCATCTAAATAATTAGGTTATCTGATGTTTTCTATTGTGTAATTAGCGTGATATTTACTTTGAGTATAGAAAGGAATGTCGCTTTCTAATGATGCACTCATATGACTGACAATCAACGATAAACACACAGCATAAAAATGAATAAGATTCTCATTCTGCAACTACAGATTAGTTCCTTCTGAGATAATGAGTTGAGAAAAAGTAGTTTATCATCTTCTCAGAGAATATTTAGCACCAGCCATCAATAACCACAAAAAAGTGTTTACCATCTTATTTCATATAGTCTTAGTGATTGTAATCTTACAGAATTCTCGAGTTTGTGTATCTGTGGAACTGTCATCACTTATCTAGATACATTAACATGCGGCTGGTTGATACTATTCACGGTTATCAGATGTCAGATTGTGATCAATCTTCATCGTCAGCATTATTGTTTTAAACAACAAATCACGTTCTGTGTATCATTATCTCACCGACAAGCTTCCATGAACACAATTTAAGTCTCATCCAGGATATGTCAGTCTCATGTGCGAGCGCTTAACACTAGACCTGTGAGCCGACCAACATCCAACAATGTCAATGTCTAACTGCAAACAATCAATGAGCCGCGGTCAACCTCCTGTAGGACTCATTGAGTGATGATCAATGTCATGTGTGTCAAGACCTTCTTAGTGCAGATCGAATCCTGTCCTAATGACAATGGTCTTTAAGAACGCTTAAAAGCAATCACCAGTAGTTATGGAATCGGTTAACAAACTAATCGATTTTGCGTATGAGCAGTCAGCAAAACTTATTAAAGTATTGCTGAACCATCCACAATATCAATAGCGAACCTCCAGTCTCATATATGGCGTTCAGCTACACATAGCAATATTACTTACTTACTTACTTACGCCTGTTACTCCCAAAGGAGCATAGGCCGCTGACCAGCATTCTCCAACCCACTCTGTCCTGGGCCTTCTTTTCTAGTTCCATCCAATTCTTGTTCATTTTTCTCATGTCTATCTCCATTTCTCGGCGTAATGTGTTCTTTGGTCTTCCTCTTTTCCTTTGACCTTCAGGATTCCATGTGAGGGCTTGTCTTGTGACGCAGTTGGGTGCTTTCCTCAATGTGTGTCCTATCCACTTCCAGCGCTTCTTCCTGATTTCTTCCTCCACTGGGATCTGGTTTGTTCTCTCCCACAGTACGTTGTTGCTAATAGTGTCCGGCCAATGGATCTGAAGTATTTTGCGTAGACAATTGTTGATAAACACCTGTATTTTCTGGATGATGGCTTTCGTAGTTCTCCAGGTTTCTGCCCCATACAGTAGAACTGTCTTGACATTTGTATTGAAAATCCTGACCTTGGTGTTGGTTGACAGTTGCTTTGAGTTCCAGATGTTCCTCAGTTGTAAATATGCTGCTCTTGCTTTGCCGATCCGCGCCCTCACATCTGCATCAGATCCACCCTGTTCATCAATGATGCTGCCCAAATACGTAAAGGTTTTTACATCTTCCAAATCTTCTCCGTCAATTGTGATTGGATTGGTGCATTCTGTGTTGTATCGGAGAATCCTGCTTTTCCCTTTGTGTATATTGAGACCTATTGCTGCTGAGGCTGCTGCCACACTGTTCGTCTTCTCCTGCATCTGTTGTTGCGTTTGGGATAGAAGGGCCAGATCGTCTGCGAAGTCTAGATCATCCAACTGCATCTTAGATGTCCATTGTATCCCGCGCTTTCCTTCAGACGTTGACGTCTTCATGATCCAGTCGATCACCAGGAGAAAGAGAAAGGGTGAGAGTAAGCAACCTTACCTAACACCGGTCTTCACTTTGAACGACTTTGTCAACTGTCATCCATGCACGATTTTGCAGTGTAATCCATCATATGAGTTCTGTATGATATTGACTATCTTCTGAGGCACGCCGTAGTGTCGAAGAAGTTTCCATAGTGTTGTTCTGTCCACGCTATCAAATGCCTTTTCGTAGTCAATGAAGTTGATGTAGAGTGATGAATTCCATTCAATTGATTGTTCCACAATTATCCGTAGAGTTGCGATTTGGTCTGTACACGATCTATCCTTACGGAATCCTGCCTGTTGGTCACGAAGTTGGGCGTCTACGCAGTCCTTCATCCTGTTTAACAATACTCTGTTGAAGACTTTGCCCGGTATTGAGAGAAGAGCGATGCCCCTGTAGTTATCACACTTGCTGAGATCGCCTTTCTTCGGTATTTTGATCAGTAGTCCTTCTTTCCAGTCTGTTGGTACTTGTTCCCCATCCCAAATCTTATTGAAGAGAATGTGGAGTATCCGTGCAGTTGCCGCTACGTTTGCTTTTAGTGCCTCCGCTGGGATGTTGTCCGGTCCTACTGCTTTGCCACTCTCGATTTGTCTGATGGCCATGCTGATTTCTTCAATTGTTGGTGGGCCAACATTGATTGGGAGGTCCGTGGGTGCTGCTTCGATGTTGGGTGGGTTCAGTGGAGCTGGTCGATTCAACAGTTCTTTGAAGTGTTCTACCCACCTGTTTTGTTGCTCTTCAATGTTGGTGATTACCTCGCCTTCCTTGCTTTTCACGGGTCTTTCTGGTTTGCGGCGATTTCCAGAGAGTTTCTTTGTCGTGTCATACAGTTCTCTCATGTTTCCTTCTCTTGCAGCCTTTTCCGCCGTCGTTGCTAAATCTTCCACATATTTACGTTTGTCGGTTCTGATACTCCTCTTCACTTGTTTGTTTATTTCCGTGTATTCAGCTTGTGCCTTGGCTTTTTCTGCTCTTGTTCGACTGGTATTGATTGCTGCCTTCTTGTTCCTTCTTTCTTGAATCTTATCCAGTGTACCAACAGTGATCCATTCCTTGTGGTGGTGCTTCTTGTGACCCAGGACCTCATGACATGTTGAAGTGATTGCCTCTTTGATCCCCTTCCAGTTGCTCTCCACAGTAGTTCCTTCTCCATTGAGTAGATCATGAAAGGCTTGGAACTTGTTGCTGAGGTCTATCTTGAATTTGTTGAGTTTGTTAGTATCCTGAAAAAAGGCCGTATTGAACTTTTGTGATACTGTCTGCCCCGTTGTCCAGTGCTTCTTGAGTTTCAATTTCATCTTGGCGACCAGTAAGTGATGATCTGATGCTATATCAGCTCCTCTCTTGGTTCTCACGTCCTCTATAGTCCTCCTGAACGTTTTGTTGATGCAAATATGGTCGATTTGGTTTTGTGTAGAGTGATCCGGTGAAGTCCATGTGGTTTTGTGTATGCGTTTATGTGGGAATATGGTGCCGCCTATGACCAGCTTATTGAAGGCACATAGATTTGCAAATCTCTCACCATTTTCGTTTCGTTCTCCCAGTCCGTGTCGTCCCATGATGTCTTCATATCCAGTGTTGTCCGTTCCAACCTTGGCGTTGAAATCTCCCATCAGAATGGTCAGGTCCTTTGTTGGGCACTTCTCGACTATGGACTGCAGCCTATTGTAGAATTGATCTTTCGCGTCTTCATTGTAGTCGTTGGTAGGTGCATAGCATTGGATGATGTTCATTGAAATACCCTCTTTCTTTGTTTTGAACGAGGCTTTGATGATCCTTGGTCCATGAGATTCCCATCCTATAAGTGCATTTTGTGCTTGTTTGGACAGCATCAATGCAACTCCTTGTGTATGTGGTGCATTTTCTTCTTCATGGCCGGAGTATAACAGGAGCTCTCCTGTAGTTAGTCGTTGTTGTCCAACTCGTGTCCAATGTGTTTCACTGATCCCAAGTACCTCTAGGTTGCATCTTCTCATTTCTGCAGCAATCTGGAAGGCTCTTCCGGTGTCCCACATTGTACGAACATTCCATGTACCTAAATAAATGGTTGCTCTGGTTGTCAGAAGGGGCATCGGCCTCATAACTTCCGAAGGGATTCGGCTTTCATCATGAGGCGTCATAATTCTTCTAAATGAAGATCTTCTGACTCCCAGGGCAGAGTTTAAAAGGTTTGAATAATTTTTTCTGGTTAGCGTTTTTTTAGCGAGTTAGTTTTCTACGGGATGGGGACGCTAACCCCATGCCCACATAGCAATATAACTTATACTAATGTATACATTCGATTTCTTTATTTTTCTAAGCGATAATAATTGAGCTAGTCAACTAGTCAAATGTAAACAGTATAGAAACTAGCTTAAATCCATTTCGATCTAACAGGTCACATATTCTACTAGCAAAATGAGAGCTCATTTGAATAAGATACGGATCACATATTACACAGTGATAAAAATATTCGAAAGGAATGCTGAATATAGGTAATATGTGTATGATACTGAAAGAGTAGATGAAATTTAAGAAGATTTATATTGAGTCAATTTGATTTGCATCAGTGGGCTTCAACATACACAAAGGAGAAATCAAGATTCTCAAATACAACATCGATAATACTAACCCAATCACACTTAATGATGAAAATCTGCAAGTTGTGGAATCCCTCTCCTACCTAGGAAGTATCAACGATGTAAATTGAGATTTGTATTCACAAGTCAATTCTCGTTTTTCGTCTTATTTGATTCCGTTATTGACTAACGCGATTTAATTCGACGATTATATACGAGAATAGGCGATAACAATCATTCGTACGATCTTGAAGTTAGATCCACGGGCCACTAAAATGGTGAGCCCTTCCGCCAACATCGTTCGATCTAAATGACGACAAAACTACGGGCCTCCACTAAAATCTACAAACCTGTTGTTCAATTGGTAATCATACGATTATTTATGACTAATCTTGAGAAGAATTTACAAAGTTGTGTCAAGATGTATTCATCAATTTCAGGCGTCAAAGAATAACAACTGATGATATCGCTATTTTTTAATAGAGAAGCAAATGTTGAGATAGTGATTGGCGTCATAATGAAGGAACAATTTAGTTTGAGACAAACGATGAATATTTTGCATATATATGTAGAAATGATGAAAAACTGACTCTATTCGCTCCAGAAATAACTTAAAAGATTGTCCAGGATAGAGTTGAATGAAGAATGCTGGCAGGTGGTCTATACTCTATCATGAGTGGCAACCGTGAGGAAGAACATACCAACTTCCATCTGAAGAAGAAATTAGGAAAAGATGTTGGAAGTGGATAAAACATACATTGAAGAAATCGCCAAACTCCATCACGAAGCAAACCGTTTTATTTGGAATCTTGAATGGAAACGGAAAACAGGAAAGCCAAAGAACACATTAGTCAGGAAATGGTAACAGATATGAAAAGGATGAGTAGCAACTGGAATGAACTGGAAAGGATTACCCAGGACAGATTTGGATAGGGATTGCTAATGAACAATCTATGCTTCTCCACAAGGAGTAACAGGCGTCAATAAGCTCCTTTCGAGTATTCATATCGATGACCACATTTATTTATTTATTTAAATTATCCAATCAAATTAGAAACTAAAAATTAAAATATAAAAATCAACATTTTAACCAATCAGAAGTTGATAAATTAAGAAAGAACATTTAAAACATACCTGGAAACAACAGTTAAATGGATGTATTCCTTTAAACGTGTATCTATGCATGTATGCATGTGTGTGTGTATCTATTTAGGTTATAGGCATTTGAGTGTGAGACCACCATCACTGGATTAACTACTTCTATGAATTCGATGTTCATCTTGATGTTTGACAACTTAGACTCATGCATACATATACTCTTGGTCCTACGTTGTAACTGACTGACTGACTGACTGATTGAACTGATCAATTCATCACCGTAACTGGTATTTTCAAAAATCGAGAGATTTCTAATAGCTGACCACGAACTGGTAAGTGGTTGACTTTGGTTGTTGAGATCCTTCAATGAAAATATGTTCATTTTTGTTTAAATTGCTTTACATCAACCTAATACTGTATTAAATCAACAAATTCTGAATAAAATGATTCATTAGTTAGACTATCATTTATGAACGAGCCAATCAGGTATAAGATAACAGGTCTTGGATTTCGGAGCGAATTTCATTCATCCATTCGACTAATTAGCGTTTTACCACTATAGCTTATGTCAGTTTGTAATGAACCCCTCCACCATCCTGAATTAAATTCCTAATCTTTAACCATCAACTGTGAATCATAATCTTTTTATTCTTCACACAGGTTTTTAACACTCATTTAACTTTGGAAATTAGGTAGACATTCTCAAGATCATTTCGGGGTCACTCAAAGGTCATCCACAAATTATAGTCTCATAAATAATAGAATACTGTCCTTGCTTACTAATCTATCGAAGAAAAAAGAAGTATTGTCATGTAATTTGAAATTTCTTAGAGAAATTTATTGACTGACCTTAAAAAGACGAGAGAACAGGTTGTGGATTTCAGCGCGAAATTCATTCATCCATTTGGCTGAATAGCGTTTTTGGCGTTGTAGCTCATATCGGTTCGTGATGAAAACCCCCTTAATCTATTTGCAAACCTTAATCATCAACTGTAAATCATAATCTTTGTTCTTCACACTGGTTTATAATCCTTATTTAGTCCTAATTATTAGGTTAACACACTGAAGGTGACTTGAACGTCGCACAAAGGTGGTCTAGAAATTATAGTCTCATCATGTCGTATTCACTACCAGTAGTAGTCATTCTTTCAATCATGTTACATTCTAAAGTATAGTTCTCATTGAACATTAGATTGAAAGCTCTAGTGATTACTGAATGTATGTTTCTTATTCCACTGATCGGCGGTATGCCATAAAGAACATAGTTATGCCAAAACAGAAATCTGCAATGAGAATCACATTCATTTTATTAGTATTGACATATAAATGCACAAGAAATTTGATTATAAATACGGAATACCACTACAATCTTGACAAAACCCTCCTTCTGATTATATTAGCTAATTAAAATAGAGCCTGGACAAGTATATTGAAGACTATTTGTGACGAAACCTGTATCTTGGATGTCATTACTAGTCACTTACTATCTTTGTTTAGAATGCTTGTGAATTAGGGTGATATTGAGGCAATCCGTAAAGGATGCACATATGTTAATAAGAGATTGATAAATTGCAGTCCTTAACAACAATGGGAAGATTGAAGTAAAAATGTGCCAAGTGAATTTACAATTATCCCCATTGCACAAGCATGAAGACTCAGTAGCTAAGTGGATACCGCGAACGGTACTACATTCGAGTCCCATAGTGAACATCAATTCTGAGATGCTGTTACATCCAACTGACGAGTTCCGAATAGGAGGAAACACGCGTCAAACTGTGTTCCACTACCAGCCACTATCCATCTTTGCTTAAATAAGTAATTAGCTTGTTAAGAAGAATAAATTGTAGTGACTTTGTCTCATTTGAAAAGTGTTAGAATTGTCCGGGTGAAACGAATGTAAAATAATACGGAGCGAATAATAGAAATGTAACACTTCAACTCAAATAAAGTTCTCTTAGTTAATCAAACGATGTTTGTCTTTTCTTAATTCATATTTATACAGAACAATTGAGCAGTATCCAATGCTGTGTTTACGCAATATTTAGCGTTGAGCGAATACGACTATTGTTTATGCAACTAGATGTCAAGAGGACCAAGATGGAATATTATGTGGTTGGAGGTAGTCTTTCTTCAGTCTACATGACGTGTGAATATCTAGGTGGCTACGTCATGGACTATAAAGCTGGATAACCCTCTTTCGAATTCTCAAAGTAACATCAATACCCTCAAGATTTTAGATATATCTTACTGTTGACTGGTAAATAACATGATACGTAATTGCGTAGTTATCTACTAACTACCTTCAACTACTTAACATTCATATTTCTTTATTATATTTATGGAATCGGAATAAATGCTCATCACTATGATTGAATGAATCACTATTAGAACATTTATTATTGAGTGTTAAGTTTGTCTTATATTATTCCTACTCACTCCCTTTCCACTCTTTTGTATATTGTGTTCTATACTACTTATTTACATTCAGTAAGCACTTGTATGTTCAACAAAGTTCACACTTATGTTGTAACGCAAGTTGTAGAGTAATATTCTGAAATGTTCACATATACTTATAACGTTTATTGTACTTATCATTGCATTTATCATTATAATTACTGTGGCTTAATCACTGTAGTGGTTATCCACAGTTTTGTGCATTTGTTTAAACACGCGCGCTTTTGAAGGTTGTCACTTTTTTTCACGTGGTATTATTTTATTTTCCTATTAGTTTTTCTCTTTAATTTAACACTTAATAGCGATAAATTATTCGTCACTGCTAAGGTTCTATCAACTTGACACCGTGTTTAGGAACTCAACGTCATAAATTAATCTTGCTAATTTTCACGCTATCTCTATCACCAATTAACGTTAATATATTTACTCTTAACTAATACGTGGTCTGATCCTGACATAAAACTTTACACGTTCACTAAGTTAAATTACAACTATCGCCGTCCACCTAAATAAACTTTGTATTTACATTACTTCCAATAATGTCCAGGCCATCTAAAAAGCATATAATCTCTCCTTATGCCTATAGCACCTGCAAAAGATCTAAATCAGTCACTAAAGCGAATAATGTGAAACCTTATAAACACACTGATCAGTCTGCATCCTACTCTGATCTTCCCTCAGTCACACTAAACGTGCACCATTTACTTGGACAAAACATATCACTACCTTGCATCTCGCTTGTCGATATAAATAAGAGCAGTCACATACCGTTAGAGTCGACATCATTTGTCAGTCCAAACAAAAGCATCACATGTTGTGAGCAGTATTTAGACAGTGCTGTTGACCCCAAACACCCAGCAATCTCACAATCGGTCATCCTGAGTAGCGGCCCACGGAGTACATGTAAGCCTGCCTACAATAGCCAGCCCGATGATGAAGATCTTGACTACTCACCCAGACATATACCCCATCCCCCAACTAAGTGTGCACAAAGTGACCATCCGCTAGACACCTGCAACAGGCCTGTATGTAACCATATCGACCTTTAAAACTTTGATATAAACTCCAATAATCTCACTACTGGTAGACCTAAAAGCAGCCAAACAGAACTTAGCCTCACCCAAACTATTCAACACCTATTACCGTACAAATATTTAATCAGTGTTCCAGAAAATTCAGATCTGGAAATTATAAAAAACACTGAAAAAGTAATTGACCATATATCAACTGAAGTGTTGAAAAGACTTCAGTGTATGCAGAATGTCATTGTGTATAATATACCTGATAGTACGAACATAAAGATTGCTAAAAATACTCTACTACAAGAATGTGGATTGTCGCAATCTTGGTGTGTAACAAGAAGATTACGTAAAGCACACACTAAAGCCTCCTGTCCCATTCTATTTCAGTTTGGTAGTACCACTGAAGCTAATCACCTCCTCAATAGTCAGTCATTACTGAGGCGTATTCCAACATTTAAAAAGATTAGGACCATTCATGACAGGACCGCTATCCAGCGTCGAATCTGCAATGGAACACAAACTGATCAACCCAGCTTACGTAGTCGCGGCAGTTACAAATCTTGTCACTGCACAAATCCTAAAATATCATACACTGCCCCCGAAAAAACGGAGGCACGTCGGATACTGCTATTAGTCCTAAGGACAAGACCGCACATAAAGCAGCTACAACCACTCACCCTCAGCCCAAACACTCAGCTACACCAAAATGCCAAACCACTTATGCCTCAATAGCGTCCAAGTATTACCCTAGCGGCCCCTATAAAATGCCTAAAGGAATTGCGCTAACAGCTACAGACTCTCAGACACTGCTGTACAAAATAATACCAAACTCTCCATAAAAACCCACCAATACTCCAGCACCCCTAACCCAAAACATTCACCTTCTCATAGCAATAGAATGCCCTACAACAAACATAGTGAACTGGCAACACCCACTCATCCTAATGTGAAACGACACTCGACAAGAACCACACCCACACGTGATACCCATAAGTCATATAGTGTCAACCTTGTAAGCCCCATGAACCAACACAAAACTATACACAACAGAAACACCTCTCTTGGCAACAATAACAGGCATTCCATCGTTCCTTACCAGAAACATACAACCTCCCCAACTAACCACAATAGGACTAAACTTGCCCACCGCACACAAGGAAGCCATAACGTTGGCCTACTTGGGAACTCACCTACTGATTCTAGGTACTTTCTAAGTCAAGTCACCCAATACAACGGTTTAGTCCCCCCTAATTCGACATACACACTATCTCATCCTTTTTTATCTCTCTCCCCTTCAACATTACTGCTATGGGGTCTCCAAATGTTGAGGGCGACAATCCCACTATTCTGAAACCATCTATATACTCCGATTTAATGGGGTGTGGCACATCCTATTCAACTTCGATAACTGTCTCTAGTCTTGAAAACTCCTTGCATTAACCCTACTGGTAATAAACTAAACGCTCATCAATATGGAGTCAACGCTCCCAATTCTTTCTTTTCTCATGGCAAAACAGACAAACCACTGGTTTACATCATACCCTTCTACTAGACAAACAGTCACCGTACATGACACTTATGTTAATCAACGCTCGATCTGTACAAAGTAAGATGACTTACCTACGCACCCTATTACTTCTAAACAACCCCTCACTTGTTTTGATAACGGAAAGTTGGCTGTCATCCGATACCACAGACACATATCTACAAATAGACACCTATGAGCTCTTCCGTTGTGATCGAGTCATCAAGAAGGGTGGTGGTTGTCTCGTTTATGTATCAAAAAATTTGAGAGCGGAAATCTATAGCGACCATGTCCTCAGCAAACTTCCTGAACCGATATGGCTTACTGTGCACACTCATGAGTGTAAAATACTAATCGGATGCATAGATCGAGCTCCTAACACTCCTAGTTCAACTGACACTATTATAAGTTGGTCATTTGCTTAGGCTGCCTCGCTTGACTTCACTTACAAAATTGTATGTGGTGACTTCAACCTTCCCACCAACACATTCTGGCCAATTGTGCTTTGAAAGCATACTTAGGTACTTAGACATACACGGCCTACACGAAATCACAATATTCTTGACTTGATATTCTGTCATAATGCCACACCAACATCAATGGTGGTTGGCGAAAAGTTTCACAACAGCGATCATAAAATAGTCCTCTGCACCCTTCCGATTCTTGCCATATGCAACAAATTAAAGACATTAAACACGCGATTCCAATATAGAGACTATGCAAACGCTGACTGGGAAAACTTTCGATTTCTAATAAAGCACTCTGACTGGGGCAGTTTCTTTACCAGTAGTAACCTCTTAGAAACATTAGAAATATTCAATATCACCGCCAAATCTGCACTAGATACTACTATACTCTCTAAAATTGGTTTTAAAACAGTTACTCCCTATATAAACCAAAAGACTAGGTCTAAACTGCGAAAACTGAAAAGGATGTACTATATAGCAAAAGACTTCAGTGCCCTGCACCAGATATACTCTGTATTTGACGGAGTACAAAGTCAACACAACAAGCATAAACAGGTAGAGGAACGTACTGCGCTCGCTGCTGCATCTAAAGCCCAAGCCCTATGTCGTCTCCTCACGAAACGCATAAGAAAGAACACAGACCACAACATCCACTCCTTACTGCACGATGGAGTAACGTATAATGACCAAACTGTCATATGTGAACTCTTAAGTGAATGGTTTTCTCACAATGGGAATACATCTGATGCTCCAGATATCGACATAAAGTGCACCGGCAAAAACTATCTTAGTACCATAAACTTCGACATTAGGAGTATACATACCGCCATTAAAACCCTTAAGCCAAATGCGAGTTCTGGTGCCGATGACATCCCTTCAATCGTTTATAAAATGTCAAGGCCGTACATACAGACGCTACTATTCAAAATATACACATTATCTTTAGAGACAGGTACATATCCAGAAACCTGGAAGGTAACGTATGTTCTTCTCAAACACAAATCCGGACCAAGAAACCTAGTTGAAAACTACAGACCTATAAATATCACTCCAGTCATATCACGCATAATGGAAAAACTGATACAAAATCAACTATCTGATCACCTACTCAAGGAAGATCTAATAGACCCGTCACAACACGGCTTCATTAGAACAAGGTCGTGCAGTACATGCCTGATAGACTTCTTTAACGAGGTTACTCGTATACGTGACCAGAAGAAACTAGTTATTATACTATACTTCGATATTAAGAAAGCCTTTGATAAAGTACCTCATAATCTTCTAATCAACAGACTGAAGTCAGTTGGAATTATAAATCCCCTTTTGCAATGGATCAAGTCTTTTCTTACGAACAGATATCAAATAACCAAGATTAACTCTAATACATCTACACCTCGACCAATAACCAGTGGTGTTGTGCAGGGTAGTGTCTTGGGTCCATTGCCCTTTATAATCTACATCAACAATATATGCAAGTGTTTCAGCACAGGTAAGACCTACCTCTATGCCGATGACTTAAAAGTCATCTATAAAACTGACATTTGCGATTTACGCAGTACTATGCAAACAATCCAACATGAACTCAACATGGTAGATGACTGGTACAAACGCTGGAGGTTAGAGCTCAACATAGAGAAATGCGGCTGGTTATGTATATGAGACACGTCTCTTAAAATGAAACTAACACTTAGCAATCACACACTGCCCAGACTGGCATCAGTAACTGACCTAGGGGTACATTACTCACACAGTCTTAATTTCTCTGAACACATCTCAGCCAAAGCATCCAAAATGCGAAAATTGCTTGGCTTCATTCTCCGTAATTTCTATCAAAATGAATCTAGAATCCTTCTTTACAAAGTTTGTGTAAGACCTATAGTTGAATACTGCTCGTTCTTATTTTCCAACCTACTCCTATCTGATATACTAAAGGTGGAAGGAATACAACGAGACTTCACCCGCAAAGTACTTAAGACTGACTCAGTCATTGACTACAGTTCCCGATGTCAAATCTTAGGAATAGCACTCCTTCGGGAGAGAAGGCTTAGGCATAACTTGATTCCTTACTTCAAACTACTCAAAAGCTTTACTTATTCATCGTGTAAGATAGTTCTTGCACGAGATTCACATGAACACGAACTCGAAACAAAGTATCTACCGTCAAAGTTGAAGAATACAGATCAAGAACTCGGGAAAACTTCTTCCTCATCAAGCATGCAATAATATGGAACAGTCTTCCGTCCGAAATACGCATGGCAGATGAATTACATACGTTTGTAAGACTGCTTGATCAAGCCCTCACTTGCACTGATCTAGCACGGACGAACACATCTGCGTCCCACTCAGACATCATAGGCTCTCTCCATGTCTAGACCAAAATGGACTTCAAGTTCAGTTTGCCTTATTTTTCTTAGTTTATACTATAGTCAATTAAAGCACTGCATCGATGCCTTACCCACAGTCCTTACCTTGTTACTGCCTGATAAGCTTGTAAAATGGTACTTATAGAAATAGTGCTTTCCAATAGGTTGTGAAACAGAGGATTGTGTGAGGTATGACGTATATACAAAAATAAGCCTAAATGAGCCTAACATCACAAAAGGAGGGAGTGTGGAGTTACTGACCAGCAAGCATTGATGGCGAGGACGATAACTTCAATCCATCCGTGTTTGTGGGGACAGAACATTTTGTATGTATCAGGTTCCTCATTATTGAGAATAAGTCAACCAATCTGTGATATAGATTGTCTTCCTACGCTCACCACTCAGACTCATGTTTCCAATATTATGCTGGATTAGCTATTCTACTAAGACAACCTATAACATGCTAACTCGGACTTTTACACTAGGATTGTGTGGCTGGAATCGGATAGAAAAAAAAGATAACAAAAGATATAGTCATTAGTATTCTTAGCACTTCACCCTCTGTATACACACCCTTTTAACAAACCGCTTCCCTTGTACTAACCTTGACTTCCCTTCCTTCATGTGAGCTTACTCCAACTTGTTAGACATCACAACTCATTGTTCTTTATTAGTACATTCTCTAATATGCAGCCTTTGACTTCATTTCACTCTAACAAGACAATATGAATTTATTCTAATTTATTATACCTCTGTCCGTTCTACTACACAATGTTAAGCAACGTTTGGCGTTCATATCCAAGTGCCTTGCTGCTCTTTTGTTTCTCTTTTTTTCTTCTTCAGAATCTTGCTCTGAGAGAACAGCCATGAGATTTCTGACGTTTGGAGCAAGCTTGACGCACGCGCCTTCTCAAGGTCATAGTTTACAGCAAGCGCTCTACGATTTCACTTTATAACATCTATAAACTTAGTAAGTTGGGAGGCATTTTGCGAACCAACAAATGTTGTAATTTATAGATCATGCCTGTAAAAACGGTGTGTACCTGCACATGCAGAAATATATTATTATTAACAGTTTCCATAAAGTTTTGCTCTTGGTTCGGGTTCCCATTGTTCATAAACTGTTATCAAACACAGGTATCAACCGTCTTTTGTAATATCATATGATGTAATTATTGTTTATGTTACTGTCACAGGAAGCTTTTTTATTATCGTACTTGAAGGAAGTGTTTAAACGCCCCAGCCACCTCACAATTTGAGGTTTGTAACTTAATTTTGTGTATTATTCAATAAAGAATCGCTATTGTAGACAAATCGTCGTTTCGGAAACTTCGGTTTCGCGCGTATCTCAATCAGGTGACTTGGACGCTTCGAAAGATCTAACATTGAGGAAGTTTTATTCGTTCCATTAAAAGCGGAATGATTATGAGTTACATAGTGAAACAACACCTATTTTTCTAATCATGGATATGAATAGGATAGTAATTTACGTTCACATTATAGGGTTTGTCAGTAGGTAATTGATTGAAGTACATTGTGTAATAATTGTGTTTTTATGGTAGTAACAACGAATGAGGTTAATAGTCAGGTGTACCAGATCACGTCGGGCTCACCAATGATGATGTCACAGGTATTCAGTGTTTGACAACGCTTCTACCAGTAACACCTTCTATTATATTTCGTTCCCGCCCAGAGAAATCAAAAGACAGAGTCAAGGAGATCGGAAGAGTATATTTGGCGATGACCAATATATCGGAATTCTCTGATCTAATCTGGCTAACGATTGCGGTTGATGTTGAGCACGGCGTTACCACACGTGATCTGGTGCGGATGCCTGACCGAGCGCCTTCAGCTAGATGAGTCCACTAAAACATATGGTCAGCATCCAATATCGAAAACTTAGTGCTATTTATCTTGGTGAAACCGACGTGATCTGGTACACCTAATTGCAACTGTGAGTCTGTTCCTTTTTGGGATTTTTATATATCATTGCCTTTTTTTTTATTTTTTTTAAACATTGTGATTTTTTTCGTGTTTCTTCTTGGATATATATTTTTTTTCCACTCGTTCATTATCCTACTTCATACTTCATGACTGAACAGACACCTAAAGTACTCAAGCTTAAGACTTTGTCCCCGCCTTCGTTTCAACTGATGCCTTTCTGGCCCGACAACATCGAGCCCTGTTTCTGCTACGCAGAAGCCGACTTCCACGAGCACGGCGTGATCGACACACGTGCACAATTCCTCGCAGTAGTCAAGGCACTACCGCGCGAATTCAACAGGTACGTAACACCTAGTATGTTTACTAGTGATGTTTCCGATCCTTACGAAATCTTAAAACGCTCGATTCTCAAACGAGGAGACCTAACCGATCGACAAAGGTTAGATCAACTCTTCAACAATATCGACCTGCAACACGGTTCTGCGACGGACATGTTGCAACGGATGAGAGAGGTTATAGGCACAAGAACTTTCGACGAAGGTCTATTCAAACAACTCTTCTTGTCAAAACTTCCCCAACAGGTGCAAGCAGTTCTGGTCTCGTTCCAGAACAACGCCTTAGACGAGCTAGCTGCATCTGCCGACCGCATTTTAGAAATTACGAAATCTACTACCGAGGTATTTTCAGTCAAAGAAAAACCTCAAACGACTCAGAATGATATAACCGAGTTATGTCACACACTCACGCGTTATCTTAATCATCATACCGACCGTAAGAGATCGAGCCCTCCACGTAGAAGCATTTCACATAAGCGGTCTGTTTCTAGACCACGAGAGACAGACAACCCCGACTGGTGCTTGTATCATAACCAGTATGGAAAGCTTTCCAGAAGTTGCCGAAAACCCTGCTATTTTCCCAACACGAAAACGACTGATTCGAAAAGCAATTCGGGAAACTTCCAAGCCGGCACGCGTTAACGGCAACCGTAGCCGGCCAACAAAGCCGTCTGTTATTCGTCACAGATGTGACAACGAGAGTTCGCTACCTCGTCGACACCGGCGCAGAAGTTAGCGTTCTCCCAGCAAATCCTAACGACCGACTACACGAATCAACCCTAAACTTACAGGCAGCAAACGGAAAACCGATCGCTACGTATGGCAAAAGGTACGTTTACCTTAACGTGGGTTTACGCAAACCCATTCACTGGAGTTTCGTTGTTGCAGATGTTTCTATGCCAATCATTGGTATGGACCTTCTACAACACCACAATCTGATCATCGACACTCGCAAACGGAGGCTAGTAGACGGAAACACTAATTTGTCCGTTTGCGTAACTTCTTTTACTGGTTGTAAAGTATCTACAGTCACAATTAAACATATGATAGACTCACTCTATCAGCCACTTCTCGATAAGTATCCTGGGATACAACAAACGCAACTGAGATTACCGTGTGTAACCAGCAACGTTACACATCACATCACGACTACAGGACCACTTGTATTTTCTAAAGCACGACGACTAGCTCCCGAAAAGCTACGGTTAGCGAAAAACGAGTTCGACCATATGATAGACTTAGGAATCATACGACCGTCAAGTAGCCCATATGCATCTCCGTTGCACATGGTCCCTAAAAAGGACAGCGACGATTGGCGTCCAACTGATGACTATCGGCGATTGAACGCGAAAACCATTCCCGATCGTTACCCGTTGCCTCACATTCACGATTTGACAGCTACCTTGAAAGGTACAACTGTCTTTTCGAAAATCGACTTGGTTAAAGCGTATAATCAAATCCTTATGGCTACTGACGACATACCGAAAACAGCTATCATAACTCCCTTCGGACTCTATGAATTTTTGCGAATGCCTTTCGGTCTAAGAAATGCTGCTCAAACATTCCAAAGATTCATAGACGACGTTTTTCGAGGTCTCAACTTCGTACACGCGTATGTTGACGACTGTCTAATCGCAAGTCCGGACAGAGAAACACATCTTAAGCATCTGGATCTTGTTTTCGAACGACTACAAGAACATGGCATAACTGTAAACGTTCAGAAATGCCAATTCGGAACCGACTCATTGGACTTTCTGGGACACACTATCGATGCTCAAGGCATCCGACCTCTTAGGACCAAAGTGGCGGCCATTCTGGATTACCTAGAGCCGACCACCGTCACGCAATTGCGCACGTTTAACGGTAACAATGGGTTAACAACTCCTGACAACCCTTGGCATTTTTCTCTAGAAGGTTGCTAGACACTGAATCGAGGTATAGCACATTCGGTAAGGAACTCCTAGCTATGTATTGTGCTGTACGGCATTTCCAACACTATATCGAAGGCCGTGAATTCACTCTTTTCACGGACCATAAACCGCTCACTTTCTCACTAAGCTCTCCTTCTGACAAGTACTCTTCCCGTGAGTCTCGACAACTGGACTACATTTCGCAGTTTACTTCAGATATTCAACACATCTCTGGAGCAAACAATGTAGTTGCAGACGCCTTATCTCGCGTAACTTCCTTGAACAGTTTCCAAGGAATCGACCTTCTTAAACTCGCCGAGCTTCAAAAAGAAGACACTGATCTTCAGCACGAGTTATCGTCCACAACACTTAAACTACGCATCAAACAGATGGGAACAGGTAAGGAAACCTTACTTTGTGACACATCTACAGGTAGGGATCGCCCAATCGTGCCGAAACATTATCGACGCAATGTCTTCAACACATTGCACAAACTTTCTCATCCAGGCGTTCGTGCAACCATCAAGCTTATAGCAGAACGGTTTTGCTGACCCGGCATGAATAATGACGTGAGGGAGTGGGCACGCTCCTGTGTAAGCTGTCAAAAATCTAATGTTATCAGACACAATAAATGTCCCTTAGGCTCATTTAAAACTCCCGATGCTCGTTTCGACCATGTTCATCTGGACCGCGGACGTCATTTTGAATCTGATCTTTTCCGTCGCCTGACCGAACGACCGCCTACCATCCACAAGCAAACGGGTTGGTAGAACGTTTTCACCGAAAACTAAAAGCTTCACTATCAGCTGCAAACGTTTCACAGTGGACCGACGCTCTTCCACCCGTCTTACTGGGTATCCGCAATGCAGTGAAAGCTGACATTGGATACACTGCGGCTCAACTGGTTTATGGAACGACACTTCGACTTCCAGGAGAATTCCTGGATCCTTCATCCTTTTCAATGAACATGGATCTAACCTCCTACACGAACAGGCTTACAAACGCAATGCGTTCAGTTAGACATGCTTATATATTTTTATTTCTATTTTAAAAAAAAACAAAACAAAAAAACAATTTTTTTAACGCTATTACGTGTTCATGAGTTTATTTTCCATTTTTTTCCGCCCACATTGTGCTTTTACGCACATACGAGTGTATTTTCGACACGCACTTACATTTTCTTTTTTCTTTTCCAGGACGGCTGGAAAAGAACGATGACGTTTATGATGATCCGAAATTTTCATTGTACATTTTCTTTTTTTACTATGTTGTACCTCCGTCCCATATAGTAAGGAAAGACGACCAGACGCTGCTAAATTTAGTAAGCTATCAGAAGAGTGTTTACCAACGACAAACTCGTTGGGTTTAAACTTCTGGCTGGCCACGTCTTAGGGTCGTCACTGCCCCACTAGGGGGGGTGATCTGTAGCGGTAAATAAATCCCTAAAATAAATAGCACTAAGTTTTCGATATTGGATGCTGACCATATGTTTTAGTGGACTCATCTAGCTGAAGGCGCTCGGTCAGGCATCCGCACCAGATCACGTGTGGTAACGCCGTGCTCAACATCAACCGCAATCGTTAGCCAGATTAGATCAGAGAATTCCGATATATTGGTCATCGCCAAATATACTCTTCCGATCTCCTTGACTCTGTCTTTTGATTTCTCTGGGCGGGAACGAAATATAATAGAAGGTGTTACTGGTAGAAGCGTTGTCAAACACTGAATACCTGTGACATCATCAGTCTGAATAAGGGATTAGTAGTATATTCCATTCTCGTCCCCTTATTTTCAATTTTCTCAATTTTCCGTCACCAGACATTCCACTTTCGATTAGTGATACATACCACTTATGTCAATTTTGTAAACAACGGTAATGCTATGAGAAAACAGATAGTAGGATTTCTCTGGCAGTGTCTGTCTACATGGCTATGTGAGAGCATTTGTAGTGCGAGAGATAACGTTTCCCATTCTCGAGTTTGCTTTTCGCCTTCACAATTTAGTAAATAACAGTAATGCTACGAGAAGGTATTGAGTAAGACTTCACTGTCAGTGGTTGTATGCACATGGTGATGTGAGGGTTCTTCGAGTGGGAGAACGGACTTTCCCCACTCTCGACCGTACAAGGGCATTTGGGAGCAAAAACAAATACCGTTCGTAGATTTTCGCTTAAACGATTATTAAGAAAACAATGAGCTGTTTCGATTCTCTACTGTCTTTCTGAAGTCATTTCATAAATGGATTTTGTTTGTTTGTATTTTGTTTACGAAATAGCTTACTATCCTATAGAGATGATTTTAGACTACTTATTACAATATTATAAGTAGTTGAAAAATCCTGTTGTAGTTTTATTAATATTATTATTATTATAAGTAGTAAGGATTGGGACGTGGAGTCGAAATAGTTACCACTCATATACGACGAGAAGGGTTTCTGGACGTAAAAAGCACAGTGAAGACTAAACACTTCGAATCTAGTTGAATGTCATGCCCATCTATCTCTAATTTAAGTGTGTCCTTCATCATGAATTGTTATGTGTTACGATATGACGTGCTTGTCTAGATAATAATGTGACTCTGTAACAGCTCAGGTTGGTTGGTTAAGAGTTGACCCCAAACAACCAAGCATATGCCAAAACAGTATTGTTCATGTATTCATTCACTTCCTTATTTTGTACAAGCGTTATATTCCCTATCATCTTATATTGAATGTTGAGAGCCTTTGTTTGTCTGAACAGATAATCCCACGCTCCACTGTGACTGCGCGAAGATAAAAAAGACCTATTCACTACTTGTCTGGTTTCTTCTATCAATAGCGCGAGGGTTACCTTAAGGCACGAAACTGGTGAGACCTTTTTGAACACAAATTTAACCTCATTTCTGTTATCAACATTTTTTTACTTACTCGTAAAAGTAGACCTGATTATACGTAAACTAAGTTGAGTATATAACTAGTTTATTACGTATTATCTTAAGTTATTCGTGTTATAGTAACCATTTTTCGTGCTAACTTTATTGCTATATTTGTCACATACCTCATGTCAGACTCAATAGAAACCTATACTCTGGAGGATTTGTCACCAGTGGAGATAGACACTGTTATGACTACGAAATCCCGACTTCCAGAATTTGATCGTAGTGATCCTGAGTTGTGGTTTGCTCAACTAGAGCATTATTTCACGAGACACAATATCAAATCTGAGGGGATTCGCTATAGAGACTTGTGTTCTATCCTTCCTCCTTCAGTCGCCAAAGAAGTCCGTGACTTGATTTTAGATCCACCATCACCACAACCATACACCATCTTAAGACGAGAGACAATTAACCGTTTATCATTATCAGATAGTCAAAGAATCCAAAGACTTTTTCAAGGTGAAACACTAAGTGATCGATCGCCGTCACAGTTTTTACGTCACCTCCAAGTCTCAGTGGGTGATAACACAGTGGGTGAAGCAGTCCTAAAACAAGGATGGATACAAGCTTTCCCATGCTACGTCCAACACTGTTTGGATGCACAAGATCCTGAAACCTCATTATCTCATTTAGCGCGTATAGCCGATAGAATAATGGAAAGAGGTCCTCCAACTGGATCAGGCACAATAAATCACACACAAAAAGTAGAATCATAGAAGGACTCATTGCGAGTGTTAAGAGTCTCACTGAGGCTGTCACCAGAATGCAAATGGGTCATACAAGCAGGAGCAGGTCACCACAACGACCATGATCCAAGTCACAAATGTCCAGACAATCTGGGCAGTTTTGTTGGTACCACTGGAAGTTTGGTGTCAACTCAACCAAGTGCATGCAACCATGCGCCTGGCCTAAGCATAATTCTAAGACAGCGGGAAACGAGTAACCCCTCCCCAGGTCGCGACGATTGAGGAGGGGCGCCTAAACAGTCGCTTGTTTTATGTTAGAGACAGAAACTCTGGCTTGAATTTCTTGGTGGATACTGGCGCTGCCCTTAGCATCATCCCTCAAAATAAAACTAAGATTAGTCGAGAAACATCATCAATTACACTTCAAGCTGCAAATAAAACTAAAATCGCGACATTTGGGCAGAAAACTTTAACCCTAGATTTGGGGTTCAGGAGGCAATTCCCTTGGGTTTTCACGGTAGCCGACTTAGATCTGGCAATACTGGGGATGGACTTTCTAGAGAGATACGAATTTCTAGTTGACACCAAGAAACGGCGATTAACACTAAAAGAAACTTCGTATTACACAAAAGGCAAAGAAAGTCACATCACATTTCTTAACTTGATTCAAACTCCTCCAGTAACAACAGCGAAATTCCAAGATATACTCGCGGAATTTCCAAACTTAACTAAACCAAACCCACAGCCTTCCAAAGACAAACTAAAAGTAAGTCACACTATCAAAACCGAAGGTGCACCGGTGTTTGCAAAACCCAGGAGACTAGCACCAGATAAGCTCAAAATCCCTAGGGCCGAGTTTGATTATATGCTACAACTGGGTATTATCCGTCCCTCTGATAGTCAATGGGCATCCCCTTTGTATATGGTCCCAAAGAAGAATGAAGGTGACTGGCGACCGTGCGGGGATTACAGAGCCCTCAACCGTCAAACCGTACCAGATAGGTACCCAATACCGCATATCCAAGATTTCACAAACGGTTTACAGGGTATGAACATATTCACTAAAATTGACTTAGTCAGGGCATATCACAATATCCCAGTGGCTGATGAAGATATCCCCAAGACAGCCATTACAACACCCTTTGGCTTATTCGAGTTTGTACGCATGCCATTCGGCCTGAGAAATGCGGCACAGACATTCCAAAGATTCATAGATAACCTACTTCGAGATATGCCATTTGCACAGGGGTATATAGACGACTTGTTAATTGCCAGCCCAGATTTGCAATCACACGAACAGCATGTACAAGCAGTGTTGAAAAGACTGGATGAACGTGGAATAAACATACATTAAAGTAAGTGTGTTTTCGGTGTTCAAACTTTAGAATTTCTCGGTCACACAATAAGCCCAGAAGGAATTAAACCGATCAAAAAAGAAGTAGACACCATCAAACAATACCCCATACCTAGTTCTCTAACACAACTGAGAAATTTTCTAGGTCTAATTAACTTTTATCGCAGATTCATACCAGGTTGTGCACAATTAATGCAACCTTTGACAGATTCGCTCAAAGGAAAACCAAAAGAATTCAAACTGTCTTCCGACGCCGTCGAAGCTATTAAACAGCTTGAAGATAAATTAGCTCAAGCAACTACGTTGATGTATCCGAATTCTCTTTCCCCACTTGCTTTGATGGTGGATGCTTCAGATAAAGCAGTAGGCGGTACCCTTAACCAACTGGTTAAAAACGCCTGGAAACCAGTTGCTTTCTTCTCAAAAAGACTCGCTCCAGCAGAGACAAGGTATTCTACCGTCGGGCAAGAACTTTTTGCAATCTACCTAACCATTAAACACTTCCGACACATGTTAGAAGACAGGGAATTCATAGTCTTTACGGATCACAAACCACTAACGAATGCGCTAACAGCGAGAGCTGATAAATACTCACCTCGAGAAGTCCGACACCTTGACTATATATCACAGTTCACAAGCGATATCAGACATGTCAAAGGTCAGGACAATCAGGCGGCAGATGCTTTATCTAGGCTAGAAATGAACGTGTTACAGCAGTCTACAGTAAACTTCGAGACGTTGAGAAACGAACAAGAGCAGGATCTAGAATTACAAAACCTGCTTAAAACAAACAATTCAAGTCTTAATTTAAAACAGTTCCCATCACCTGTCGATGGTATTCTAATCTACTGTGACACGACCAAGGCAATGCAGCGACCCTTCGTCTCCAAAAGTATGCGAAAGTTAATACATAATAACTTTCATTCCTTGTCTCATCCTGGCGCAAAAGCTTCAACAAAACTAATCAATGCCAGATAGATATGGCCGAATTTACAGAAGGATGTACACAAATGGGTTAGAGAGTGTTCAGCATGTCAACAATCAAAGATTAATCGTCATACAAATTCACCCATAGGTGTTTTCTCGCAACCAGATGCACGTTTTGCCCATGTGCATATCGACTTGGTAGGTCCTTTACCGCGTTCAAACGGTTTTAATTATCTGTTTACATGCATAGATCGATTTACCAGATTCCCTATAGCCATCCCGATAGCGGACATCACAGCGGAAACAGTAGCCAAAGTTTTCATGCAGAACTCGGTAACCATTTTTGGTACACCCATAACAATAACGACGGATAGAGGAGCGCAATTCGAATCCGAACTATTTAATAACTTGGCTAAACTTCTAGGCTCCAATAGGATACGCTGCACTGCATATCATCCTCAGGCTAATGGGATGGTAGAACGTTTTCACCGTCAGCTAAAAACCGCCCTTATATCTCACTCAAACCCCAATCAGTGGACAGAATTCCTACCATTAGTTATGTTGGGAATACGAACATCTGTCAAAACTGACGCACAGTGTTCAGCTGCGGAAATGGTTTTCGGAACAACTCTGAGACTACCAGGTGAATTTATTAACCCTAATACTAACAGTCAAAAACTTAATTTAGAAAATTACGTAGATCAACTACGGAACCATATGTCCAAACTTAAGCCAATTAATACTCGTGAACAATCGCGCGCCGTATATGTACCTAAAGACCTAAGCAATTGCACGCACGTCTGGATAAGATGTGACAAAATAAAAGCACCACTCAGTCCACCATTTGAAGGTCCTTTCAAAGTCGTCTCAAGAAAATCTAAATATTTCGTGATAGAAAAACATGGAAACATCGACACAGTAAGTATTGATAGGCTAAAGCCGGCTTATCTAGATCATGAACCACCATACGTGTTGTTAGATCGTTTAACTGACAAATCCATTACGGAATCGAAATGTAAAGATGATAAATCTTTACAAATGACTAAAACGGTTCGCTTGGCACATCCAATTAGTCAGTCAAGGAAGTTGACAGTTTCGGTTGCAGGATAAAGTCTAACCACGTAGCTAATCAGACCCTGCATTTACTTAAAAATAATTTTTTCCCTAATTTCGCCTCACCTACAACTCCCCAGACCTTTTGCCTTTGATATATAAGTGTTATGTTAAATATTTTTTTTAATACTGGACACATAAGCTAGGTATTCCGAAACGATGGCTGCGGATTTCAAGCAAACTCATACAACTAACACTGGCAAATACAACAAATTCAAAAAGCAACCCAGGCGAGTTTTAGAATTTCTTTTTCTGGTTAATTAACTATGTTGGCTATACTTCTTATATATCTATATACATTTTTCACGTAGACTGGCTATACATATATACCATATGAACTAATTCTAAAAGTTTTCGGTTGAGGATATGTTTAGTAGCTTGATACGATTAATACTACTAATAATAAGTGGTTTTCTAGACAAAACATTTCGGATTAAACCGTGGTCAACTTCTTATTAAGATTCTCATCTTTTTTTCATCTTTAGGAAACTTATGCAATAACTTAACTAGTTTTCCTCCAGCATGCTCTTTAGTGTGATCATATAATCCATCTTTATTAGCAATATTCAGATTTTTTTAAAAATTTCTGACATTTAAGAATCAATAACCGTGAAGATATAGTACAGTGCGTTACTATAAGGTTACAATGTTAGCCGCATAGATTCCACATACCTAATTTTAAACACAACTTATGAGGGAACTGTTAAGTAATCACAACATTGAACTGATATGAATATCACGACTATGCTAACCTTAAACCAATTATTATTAGTGGCCCATACAAAGTCCTGGAACTTAACATTAGCGTAATAAAAAAGACATTTTATGTCAATAACTGATATATATATATATATATATATATATATATATATTCGTTGGTTTAAATATAACGTAAAATGGAAATTTACTAAACTTATAGTTTTTTTCTATAGTAATAATATTAATGTAAACAAAGAACTTATACTTTTCCAATATAGCACTTTGACATATCCTGTTATCTTTCTCTCATATCTGAGCAACATATGGCCAACAAACATTGTATTGAAGGGGGTTTTGGTGAACGAAAACGCAGGCCCCACACGCACTCGGACCTCTGCCCTCATGAACGCTAGACCGTGTGCCTAGCCAATAGACCACATCAAACCACGGGGGAACGACTGCAATATTTCCTTCTACCGATTAATCATATATAATACTAATGAGTAATAGGACTTACACACTTCTAAGGTGCAGACAAATTCGTTATTGGATGAATTGACGAAATATTGCTTCAATATATCATACATACTTAGATCAAACCAGAAAAGAGTATTTGACACAACTGTACTTAATCCTCATAATCTACAAAATTTTTTTCCTCGTTAACCTTATATTCTTTTCCGTTTTGTGAAGTACAATTATGCACCCTTGGTTACGTACCTGGTTATAAAAGGCGGTTGTCATAGGCCCAGGGTCATACATTTGATCGGGTTTGACAATGAGTCCAACTTCTAGCAAGTTTACACTTTTACATATATGCATTATAGAAAAGTATTTTTTTTGTTTTCATACCTTTTCGTACACAAAATGGCTACACTATGTCTATTTCCTTCCAGAATACCAATCCTTTCTGGAGGCCAAGGACTTGTAGTGACTCACGTTTATCACGAGAACACGACTGGTTTAATAAAAACAATTATTATTATAACCAACTGTACCAGTGTTTGTTTTAATGTGCTTTTGTTTAACTGTGCTAATTATAGCCATTTTGTGCTTCCATTACCTTCCATCATTGTTCCGCGGTTTTTGGTACTGTTCGCACGTACTCCTGTCTTCTGCTTTCGCTTGTACCTCTTCTTGGCACGATCTCGGTATTCGTTCAATACCACGAGATCGCCAACGAAATAAATCTGGTTACATTCAACCCTCGCCTTCTGATTTATCTGGCACGTGTTTCCTGGTAGCGGTGTTCACAGTTAATCTCAACTCGACGCCACGCTACAATTGGTGATCCCAAAGTTTGGAACACGCCGCAACCTCGGGTCAAATTTTCCAAAGAAGTCAATTTGGTGAGTCTATTATTTATCTATCCACGTCTGTCGTATATTTTCATATTAATTTTTAATATATAATATACACGACATGACGGATAGCGAGAAGAATACTATTAATGTTATAGATTCAGACGTACAGGCCATTCATTTTCGACCTGTATCATTTATCCCCCACGACCCTGAGGTCTGGTTTGCTGCAATAGAGTCTCAGTTCGAGACTCGTCGTATCACGAGCCAAAGGCAAAAATACGCCTACGCTCTCGAATCGTTACCCGGGGACCATTTAGTAGCTGTTCGTGAGGTCGTCCTCAATTTTAACGTGCCTAATGTTTATGACCGCCTCAAGGAGGCAATTCTCCGACATTTCCTCCCATCAAGGGAAGAACGATTGAGGACCCTGTTAGCACGTCACCCCCTGGGTGATGCTAAACCAAGCCATCACCTCACGCGCCTGCAATCACTTGCAGGACCAACAGCATCTGACTCGGAGATAGTTAAGGAATTATGGCTCGAGTCACTACCAGCCCATATCCAACCTACTGTGACGGCACTGCTCGAGGACTCACCGCTTAACCAGGTAGCCCCCATAGCAGACAAAATTTTGGCGAGGACTAGCAAATGAATGCAGTTACCCTGCCGGTTCTCGATCTTCCTGCTATGGCCGCTGCCCAAGCAAACGATCCCAGCTGTACAGAAGCACCACACTCTACGTCCCTTCAGTATCAGGAAGTACCTCTGGCCACCACTTCTGGCACCATTCTATGTGATACTTCTACCGGTCTTCCTCGACCCATCGTACCCTCTGCTTATCGCCGTCTCGTATTCGATGCCCTGCATGGATTATCTCACCCAGGTATCGCAGCTACATTTCGCCTCATCGCTGCACGATACGTCTGGCCGTCCATGAATAAAGATGTTCGTATGTGGGCTAAGCAATGCTTACAATGTCAACGATCAAAAGTGCACAGGCACGTAGCCGCCCCCCTCGGTACATTCGCTACGCCTGATGCTCGCTTCGATCACGTTCACTTAGACATTGTAGGACCACTGCCACCATCGCACGCGTATGATCACATACTCACGTGCATCGACCGCTTCATCAGATGGCCCGAAGCTATACCCATCACGTCTATCACGGCGGAGACAGTTGCTCACCGCTTCGTAGAACGATGGATAGCTCTATATGGTTGTCCCTCGACTGTCACGACTGACCGAGGACAACAATTTGAGTCCGCACTATTCTCCTCACTTACTCGGCTGCTTGGTACGGAACGAATACGCACTACCGCCTACCATCCAGCTTCAAACGGTTTAGTTGAAAGGTTTCACCGGCAACTTAAAAGTGCTCTTCGAGCACACGAAAACGACGACTGGTACGAAACCTTACCGCTCGTTCTTTTAAGTATCAGAACGAGTTTAAAGGCAGGTATCGAATGTTCCGCCGCTGAACTTGTATACGGCACGACATTGCGTCTGCCCGGGGAATTCTTCACACCACGGAGCAGACCTAATTTCGCTAAATCAGACTACGTCCAACGACTGTCTGCATTTATGCGAACGCTGCCTCCAGTGTCAACTCGAATACAACATCGACAGGTCGCTCTCCCTCGAGAGTTATCTACCTGTTCACATGTTTTTGTACGAGTAGATTCGGTACGCAAACCTTTGCAACAACCTTACGAAGGCCCTTTTCGCGTGATCGCTCGTCACGAAAAGACCTTCAAGGTTGATCGACACGGCCGCGTCGAGATCGTCAGCATTGATCGTCTAAAACCAGCACACGTCGATGACAGTGCCCTATCTGACAACCTGAGATTCAATGCTAGACCTAGCAAACCTACTAGCGGGATCCTCAAATCATCTTCAGGTCCAACGCTAGATACATCTGAGACCTCATTCTCACGTCCCAGTCAACAGCATGCGTCATCTGCGCCGTCTACGGACGAGACGACAGTCTCACATCCAGATCAGCAGACCACGCCGCCCTTGACTTCGGATGAGATTGCAGGCTCACGCGACGCGAACGAGACTGCCGTCTCACGTTCCGGTCGCCGAGTACGATTACCCGTACGCTTCCGCGAATAGTCGCACAGTCAACAACCGATACGGTGTAGGATTATTCCTATACTACACGTATGCTACACTCCTCTTTTTTTGATTTTCTTTTTGTTTCCTGAGCCCACGCCTTCGACCATCTACGTTTGGTTCCGTCGACTTCAGTCAACTTTGGCGAAAGCTGGCCTGATCACCCACGCTCTTGTCAACGTACTCAGTCGATATATTGGTTTCGAATGCTTGGCATATGCTTGGTCTCGAACTTAGTCGTTATGGTCGCTTCTGGTTCATCGGCTCAACGTGGTTTCGTCCTTCGTCTGCAGCGTTTATGGTCCGGACCCGTACGAACGCCCTCTTCAGATTCTGGATACAAACCACTCTGGTGTAGCATGCCGACTCGAGCAATAAATACAACACATCGCTCCTGGTACTGTTCTCCGAAAACGACTTTCGTCGGCAACTCGACGATCAACGATCGCTTTCCTGTTCGCCAATTCTCCCGTCCTACAATCGCTCGTCAGCCGATCAGTCCCACGATTCAAACCGCTATTTATCGAAAGTGTAAACCCTTTCTAGCGGGGGGCTCCTGTAGTGACTCACGTTTATCACGAGAACACGACTGGTTTAATAAAAACAATTATTATTATAACCAACTGTACCAGTGTTTGTTTTAATGTGCTTTTGTTTAACTGTGCTAATTATAGCCATTTTGTGCTTCCATTACCTTCCATCATTGTTCCGCGGTTTTTGGTACTGTTCGCACGTACTCCTGTCTTCTGCTTTCGCTTGTACCTCTTCTTGGCACGATCTCGGTATTCGTTCAATACCACGAGATCGCCAACGAAATAAATCTGGTTACATTCAACCCTCGCCTTCTGATTTATCTGGCACGTGTTTCCTGGTAGCGGTGTTCACAGTTAATCTCAACTCGACGCCACGCTACAGACTTACATGGAACCGAACAATTATCAATTATATTTATGTATTTTCATTTTGTATCTTATTACTTTTATGCAGGCAGTGGAGCAGTTCTTCAGATAATCCCACGCTCCACTGTGACTGCGCGAAGATCGAACTAAAGACCTATTCACTAGTTGTCTGGTTTCTTCTGTCAATAGCACGAGGGTTACCTTGCGGCATGAAAACTCCCACGTAAGATGTTAAACAGTAGGCAGTTACATCATGACAAATCTGCAATCTCAGGGTGAAGTCGATTATTAGAGCAGTACTACTAGTATCATAGTAGACCATAATTCTACTCTCCCACTACTACAGATTCTGAAATGCCTAATAATATATTATTACGCATTATACTATCTGCATCACATTAACAACTAGCGGACAATCTATCACTATCAACACTACCAATACTACATCTGTTATTAATATAGAGAGTAGGTAGTAAACAGATTTATTAAGTTATGCCAATACACATACTGCATAACTGAAATGTGTAAAACGTACATGATGTAAATAATTTACCTAACTTTCTTCAACTGCTTTTCACAAACACCATCATCATTCCATTTCCGTTCTTATTTGAGTTGCTAACCGTTTTATCTTCTCTCTTCTTTTCTCTTGAGGATATAATAATAATAATAATAATAATAATAATAATATATTTCTGCATGTGCAGGTACACACCGTTTTTACAGGCATGATCTATAAATTACAACATTTGTTGGTTCGCAAAATGCTTCCCAACTTATTAAGTTTATAGTTGTTATAAAGTGAGATCGTAGAGCGCTTGCTGTAAACTATGACCTTGAGAGGACGCGTACGTTAAGTTTGCTCCAAACGTCAGAAGTTTCATAGCTGTGCTCTCAGAGCAAGATTCTGAAGAAGAAAAAAAGAGAAACAAAAGAGCAGCAAGGCACTTGGATATGAACGCCAAACGTTGCTTAACATTGTGTAGTAGAACGGACAGAGGTATAATAAATTAGAATAAATTCATATTATGTCTTGTTAGAGTGAAGTGAAGTCAGAGGCTCCATATTAGAGAATGTACTAATAAAGAACAATGAGTTGTGATGTCTAACAAGTTGGAGTAAGCTCACATGAAGGAAGGGAAGTCAAGGTTAGTACAAGGGAAGCGGTTTATTAGAAGGGTGTATATATAGAGGGTGAAGTGTTAAGAATACTAGTGACTATATCTTTTATTGTCTTTTTTCTTTTCTTTTTTTGTCCATCCGATGTCAGCCACGCAATCCTAGTGTAAAAGTCCGAGTTAGCATGTTATAGGTTGTCTTAGTAGAATAGCTAATCCAGCATATTATTGGAAACATGAGTCTGAGTGGTGAGCGTAGGAAGACAATCTATATCTTAGATTGACTGTCTTATTCTCAATTATAAAGAGCCTGATACATACAAAATGTTCTGTCCCCACAAACACGGGTGGATTGAAGTTATCGCCCTCACCATCAATGCTTGCTGGTCAGTAACTCCACACTCCCTCCTTTTGTGATGTTAGGCTCATTTAAGCTTATTTTTGTATATACGTCATACCTCACACAATCCTCTGTTTCACAACTTGTTGGAAAGCACTATTTCTATAAGTACCATTTTACAAGCTTATCAGGCAGTTACAAGCTGTGGACTGTGGGTAAAGCATAGATGCAGTGCCTCTGTTGACTATAGTATAAAGTATAGTTTGCCAAACAGAGTATAAGCGTTAAGAAGGGTATATTGTAGGATAGTTGTTTATTTAAGCAGGCGGAAAAAGTATAGAAGTATGAGTTGTGGATAAGGGAACGAGTAGAGAAATAATATTAATTGCTAGTCAACATTGTGTACAGAAGAGTAAAAAGTTAATATAGGATAAACAGGAAGGAACTCACAGTAACTTGGTGCTGATGTTATTTTCTGTTGTCTTAACCAGTTGATTGGTAACAGGTTCCATAGATGCAAGACCACTGGTAGTAGGTAGCCGATTGTCGGGTCCTCTTGACTTTTTAGGGTGGTAGTGATTGTCCCTTATCGACCGAGTTTAGTTTGACAGTAATGATAGGTCCAGTGAGTTACCTGTCTACTTCAAGTGAAGAAATGGGGTGGAAAAAGTAATTAATAAAACTGCAAAGTAGGAAAAATAAGGCAAACTGAACTTGAAGTCCATTTTGGTCTAGACATGGAGAGAGCCTATGATGTCTGAGTGGGGTGCAGATGTGTTCGTACGTGCAAGATCAGTGCGAGTGAGGGCTTGATCAAGCAGTTTCACAAACGTATGTAGTTCATCTGCCATGCGAGTCTCGGAAGGAAGACTGTTCCATATTATTGCATACTTGGTGAGGAAGAAGTTTTCCCGAGTTTTTGATCTGTATTTCTCAACTTTGACCGTAGATACTTTGTTTCGAAGTTCGTATTCATGTGAATCTCGGGCAAGAATTATCTGACATGTTGAGTAAGTAAGGTTTTTGAGTAGTTTGAAGTAGAGAATCAAATTAGACCTAAGCCTTCTCTCCCAAAGGGGTGCTATTCAGTGTTTGACAACACTTCTACCAGTAACACCTTCAAATATATTTCGTTCCCACCCAGAGAAATCAAAAGACAGAGTCGAGGAGATCGGAAGAGTGTATTTGGCGATGACCAATATATCGGAATTCTCTGATCTAATCTGGCTAACGATTGCGGTTGATGTTGAGCACGGCGTTACCACACGTGATCTGGTGCGGATGCCTGACCGAGCGCCTTCAGCTAGATGAGTCCACTAAAACATATGGTCAGCATCCAATGTCGAAAACTTACAGAGCTATTTATTTTAGGGATTTATTTACCGCTACAGATCACCCCCCCTAGTGGGGCAGTGACGACCCTAAGACGTGGCCAGTCAGAAGTTTAAACCCAACGAGTTTGTCGTTGGTAAACACTCTTACTAAGTGTAGCAGCGTCTGGTCGTCTTTCCTTACTACATGGGACCGAGGTACAACATAGTTACAACGAAAATTTCGACTCCTCGTAAACTGCATCGTTCTTTTCCAGCCGTCCTGGAAAAGAAAAAAGAAAGTGTAAGTGCATGTCGAAATACACTCGTATGTGCGTAAAAACACAATATCGGCGAAAAAATGGAAAATATACTCAAGCACACGTAATAGCGTTAAAAAAATGTTTTTTATGTTTTGTTTTTTTTAAATAAAAATATAAATACATAAGCATATTAAAATTGTCTTTTTTAAAAAAAATATATATCGTAAAAAGAAAGATCGAGATGATATAAAATGTCGAGTGGTGCTTTACGTGCAGTAGTCGTTTAAATGTTCTGGAAATCTTACTCTTCTTCCAGAACGCGTCGTTTTTGGTTTATTTTCAGATACATTCGGAGTATCATCGCTAGTGTTGGTTGTCGATTGAGGAATTATGAGTGGAGTCGTATCGTTCGATTGTACCGAAGGAAAGTCGACGCGAATAGGATTTCCTTCTAAATACGCTGCTTTTAAGCGATCGATACTGATGCTATCGTTGGTTCCGGTTTTATCGACTATATAGTACTTAGATTCACGTTGAAGAACTTTGAAGGGTCTTTCGTATACTGATTCGAATGGTCGTCGATGCGAGTCTCGACGAACGAAAACGTGTGTACTATATCGTAAGTCAGGTTGAACGAAAACATCAGTTGATTGAGGTCGAGTGGAAGCAGGTCTAACTGAACGCATTGCGTTTGTAAGCCTGTTCGTGTAGGAGGTTAGATCCATGTTCATTGAAAAGGATGAAGGATCCAGGAATTCTCCTGGAAGTCGAAGTGTCGTTCCATAAACCAGTTGAGCCGCAGTGTATCCAATGTCAGCTTTCACTGCATTGCGGATACCCAGTAAGACGGGTGGAAGAGCGTCGGTCCACTGTGAAACGTTTGCAGCTGATAGTGAAGCTTTTAGTTTTCGGTGAAAACGTTCTACCAACCCGTTTGCTTGTGGATGGTAGGCGGTCGTTCGGTCAGGCGACGGAAAAGATCAGATTCAAAATGACGTCCGCGGTCCAGATGAACATGGTCGAAACGAGCATCGGGAGTTTTAAATGAGCCTAAGGGACATTTATTGTGTCTGATAACATTAGATTTTTGACAGCTTACACAGGAGCGTGCCCACTCCCTCACGTCATTATTCATGCCGGGTCAGCAAAACCGTTCTGCTATAAGCTTGATGGTTGCACGAACGCCTGGATGAGAAAGTTTGTGCAATGTGTTGAAGACATTGCGTCGATAATGTTTCGGCACGATTGGGCGATCCCTACCTGTAGATGTGTCACAAAGTAAGGTTTCCTTACCTGTTCCCATCTGTTTGATGCGTAGTTTAAGTGTTGTGGACGATAACTCGTGCTGAAGATCAGTGTCTTCTTTTTGAAGCTCGGCGAGTTTAAGAAGGTCGATTCCTTGGAAACTGTTCAAGGAAGTTACGCGAGATAAGGCGTCTGCAACTACATTGTTTGCTCCAGAGATGTGTTGAATATCTGAAGTAAACTGCGAAATGTAGTCCAGTTGTCGAGACTCACGGGAAGAGTACTTGCCAGAAGGAGAGCTTAGTGAGA
Organism: Schistosoma bovis; assembly: GCA_944470425.2. Classification (NCBI taxonomy): domain Eukaryota; kingdom Metazoa; phylum Platyhelminthes; class Trematoda; order Strigeidida; family Schistosomatidae; genus Schistosoma; species Schistosoma bovis. Next base: position 24,336 of record OX103961.1, on the reverse strand, counting down.
AAGTGAGCGGTTTATGGTCCGTGAAAAGAGTGAATTCACGGCCTTCGATATAGTGTTGGAAATGCCGTACAGCACAATACATAGCTAGGAGTTCCTTACCGAATGTGCTGTACCTCGATTCGGTGTCTAGCAACCTTCTAGAGAAAAATGCCAAGGGTTGTCAGGAGTTGTTAACCCATTGTTGTAAGACTCCTCCGATTGCTGAGTCCGATGCGTCTACTGAGATACTAATGGGTGCTTCGGTGTCCTGATGTGCGAGCATTGTTGCCTTAACGATCAGTTCCTTAACTGTGGAGAACGCTTTTCGTGCGGTGTCGTCCAAATTAATGGATTTCGCATTTCCACGAAGCTGGTCGGTCAGAGGTTTCATAAGTAATGCGCATTTCGGTATGAAACGTCTATAGAAACTTACGAGGCCGTTAAACGTGCGCAATTGCGTGACGGTGGTCGGCTCTGGGTAATCCAGAATGGCCGCCACTTTGGTCCTAAGAGGTCGAATGCCTTGAGCATCGATAGTGTGTCCCAGAAAGTCTAATGAGTCGGTTCCGAATTGGCATTTCTGAACGTTTACAGTTATGCCATGTTCTTGTAGTCGTTCGAAAACAAGATCCAGATGCTTAAGATGTGTTTCTCTGTCCGGACTTGCGATTAGACAGTCGTCAACATACGCGTGTACGAAGTTGAGACCTCGAAAAACGTCGTCTATGAATCTTTGGAATGTTTGAGCAGCATTTCTTAGACCGAAAGGCATTCGCAAAAATTCATAGAGTCCGAAGGGAGTTATGATAGCTGTTTTCGGTATGTCGTCAGTAGCCATAAGGATTTGATTATACGCTTTAACCAAGTCGATTTTCGAAAAGACAGTTGTACCTTTCAAGGTAGCTGTCAAATCGTGAATGTGAGGCAACGGGTAACGATCGGGAATGGTTTTCGCGTTCAATCGCCGATAGTCACCAGTTGGACGCCAATCGTCGCTGTCCTTTTTAGGGACCATGTGCAACGGAGATGCATATGGGCTACTTGACGGTCGTATGATTCCTAAGTCTATCATATGGTCGAACTCGTTTTTCGCTAACCGTAGCTTTTCGGGAGCTAGTCGTCGTGCTTTAGAAAATACAAGTGGTCCTGTAGTCGTGATGTGATGTGTAACGTTGCTGGTTACACACGGTAATCTCAGTTGCGTTTGTTGTATCCCAGGATACTTATCGAGAAGTGGCTGATAGAGTGAGTCTATCATATGTTTAATTGTGACTGTAGATACTTTACAACCAGTAAAAGAAGTTACGCAAACGGACAAATTAGTGTTTCCGTCTACTAGCCTCCGTTTGCGAGTGTCGATGATCAGATTGTGGTGTTGTAGAAGGTCCATACCAATGATTGGCATAGAAACATCTGCAACAACGAAACTCCAGTGAATGGGTTTGCGTAAACCCACGTTAAGGTAAACGTACCTTTTGCCATACGTAGCGATCGGTTTTCCGTTTGCTGCCTGTAAGTTTAGGGTTGATTCGTGTAGTCGGTCGTTAGGATTTGCTGGGAGAACGCTAACTTCTGCGCCGGTGTCGACGAGGTAGCGAACTCTCGTTGTCACATCTGTGACGAATAACAGACGGCTTTGTTGGCCGGCTACGGTTGCCGTTAACGCGTGCCGGCTTGGAAGTTTCCCGAATTGCTTTTCGAATCAGTCGTTTTCGTGTTGGGAAAATAGCAGGGTTTTCTGCAATTTCTGGAAAGCTTTCCATACTGGTTATGATACAAGCATCAGTCGGGGTTGTCTGTCTCTCGTGGTCTAGAAACAGACCGCTTATGTGAAATGCTTCTACGTGGAGGGCTCGATCTCTTACGGTCGGTATGATGATTAAGATAACGCGTGAGTGTGTGACATAACTCGGTTATATCATTCTGAGTCGTTTGAGGTTTTTCTTTGACTGAAAATACCTCGGTAGTAGATTTCGTAATTTCTAAAATGCGGTCGGCAGATGCAGCTAGCTCGTCTAAGGCGTTGTTCTGGAACGAGACCAGAACTGCTTGCACCTGTTGGGGAAGTTTTGACAAGAAGAGTTGTTTGAATAGACCTTCGTCGAAAGTTCTTGTGCCTATAACCTCTCTCATCCGTTGCAACATGTCCGTCGCAGAACCGTGTTGCAGGTCGATATTGTTGAAGAGTTGATCTAACCTTTGTCGATCGGTTAGGTCTCCTCGTTTGAGAATCGAGCGTTTTAAGATTTCGTAAGGATCGGAAACATCACTAGTAAACATACTAGGTGTTACGTACCTGTTGAATTCGCGCGGTAGTGCCTTGACTACTGCGAGGAATTGTGCACGTGTGTCGATCACGCCGTGCTCGTGGAAGTCGGCTTCTGCGTAGCAGAAACAGGGCTCGATGTTGTCGGGCCAGAAAGGCATCAGTTGAAACGAAGGCGGGGACAAAGTCTTAAGCTTGAGTACTTTAGGTGTCTGTTCAGTCATGAAGTATGAAGTAGGATAATGAACGAGTGGAAAAAAAATATATACCCAAGAAAAAACACGAAAAAAATCACAATGTTTAAAAAAAATAAAAAATAAGGCAATGATATATAAAAATCCCAAAAAGGAACAGACTCACAGTTGCAATTAGGTGTACCAGATCACGTCGGTCTCACCAATGAGGATTTCACAGGTATTCAGTGTTTGACGACGCTTCTACCAGTAACACCTTCTAATATATTTCGTTCCCACCCAGAGAAATCACTAATATTTCTATCATTACACAACCCTGTGATGTAATGCAGCCTTTCATCTATCACATTGTTTAAAGATGTAGAGAAAAGATGTATCGATTGACAATGACAAAGTACATGCATGCTTTAAGTAGATATCATTGCAAGTAACTGAAATCTGTGAACATATATAGCGTATATAGATTCTGAGATGAGATCAAAACCGAATAATGTTTTATCTTTAGCAGAAGAGTAATTCAACTTAAACTATCTTGATACCCAGGCGTGTGCGATCGAATACACATAAATGAATCGCAGTTAGGCATCATCTGTCTTTAGTCAAGAAAATAAACCGTGAATTTCTATGTCCAATTTGATTGTCTGGCATGATCGGATGAAAAGCGATAACAGAACAGAAGCTCATTTCTTCGAATGTCCATCGACTATAACTCTATTGTATACTTATCAAGTGTTCAGATTATATAGATACATATGGAGAATGACTTCATTCAACATGATCTTTCGAATAACACACTCAATATTGTTATCCGATTCACCATTCCGTAATCACTTTTCAGCCTATTATTTACGGCCTTCTCCAATCATAACCACCTTCCAACTTATTCACGTATATTTTCCATTTTATAATTTCATATGGCCTAGTATGTCTGTTTGCAAATTACGTCTGCTTTCGTAAGACATTGTTAGTTAAGACATGTTACTGACTTCTCATATCGAGAGAAAGGAGAAGGTGCGAATCTTTCGTGCCTTAAGATAACCCTCGCGCTATTGATAGAAGAAACCAGACAAGTAGTGAATAGGTCTTTTTTATCTTCGCGCAGTCACAGTGGAGCGTGGGATTATCTGTTCAGACAAACAAAGGCTCTCAACATTCAATATAAGATGATAGGGAATATAACGCTTATACAAAATAAGGAAGTGAATGAATACTTGAACAATACTGTTTTGGCATATGCTTGGTTGTTTGGGGTCAACTCTTAACCAACCAACCTAAGCTGTTACATTAGCTTCCCCCTAGAATCGATTTCCGTAGGAACGCCAGTTCGATTAACCGAACTATCGAAAACACCTTAGTTCTATTTCTCATTCCAAAGGAAAATTATCAACTCGCTCGCTGTTTGACTTACAATCAGTGACGAGTGACGCTGTCAACGATAGTCCATGGATGTCTCTTCATTTACTAGCTTGTCATCTTATTTTGTAGCATGTGATCTCTTCTGCAACTATCGCTGACGGTTTGCTGCGTGCTTTCAAGAGAAAGTGTGAGAATGTGGAATAAGAATATCTGAGGAAGTTCCGTGAGCAGGCTACCCAACACCATGTTGGTGAGGTACGATTTTTCCATGCTCAGACCGGCTATCAGGTGTTTACTCACCTGCCTCTTGAGTCGCCCTCAAGTAAAAGGTAAAGAAGGATCTACTTCAAAGGTAATGGTGAAAATCAAGCAAACCTGAAGAACTGCTCCACTGCCTGCATAAAATAATAAGATACAAAAGGGAAATACATAAATGTAATTGATAATTGTTCGGTTCCATGTAAGTCCTTGGCCTCCAGAAAGGATTGGTATTCTGGAAGGAAATAGACATAGTGTAGCCATTTTGTGTACGAAAAGGTATGAAAACAAAAAAAATACTTTTCTATAATGCATATATGTAAAAGTGTAAACTTGCTAGAAGTTGGACTCATTGTCAAACCCGATCAAATGTATGACCCTGGGCCTATGACAACCGCCTTTTATAACCAGGTACGTAACCAAGGGTGCATAATTGTACTTCACAAAACGGAAAAGAATATAAGGTTAACGAGGAAAAAAATTGTGTAGATTATGAGGATTAAGTACAGTTGTGTCAAATACTCTTTTCTGGTTTGATCTAAGTATGTATGATATATTGAAGCAATATTTCGTCAATTCATCCAATAACGAATTTGTCTGCACCTTAGAAGTGTGTAAGTCCTATTACTCATTAGTATTATATATGATTAATCGGTAGAAGGAAATGTTGCAGTCATTCCCCCGTGGTTTGATGTGGTCTATTGGCTAGGCACACGGTCTAGCGTTCATGAGGGCAGAGGTCCGAGTGCGTGTGGGGCCTGCGTTTTCGTTCACCAAAACCCCCTTCAATACGATGTTTGTTGGCCATATGTTGCTCAGATATGAGAGAAAGATAACAGGATATGTCAAAGTGCTATATTGGAAAAGTTCAAGTTCTTTGTTTACATTAATATTATTACTATAGAAAAAAACTATAAGTTTAGTAAATTTCCATTTTACGTTATATTTAAACCAACGAATATATATATATATATATATATATATCAGTTATTGACATAAAATGTCTTTTTTATTACGCTAATGTTAAGTTCCAGGACTTTGTATGGGCCACTAATAATAATTGGTTTAAGGTTAGCATAGTCGTGATATTCATATCAGTTCAATGTTGTGATTACTTAACAGTTCCCTCATAAGTTGTGTTTAAAATTAGGTATGTGGAATCTATGCGGCTAACATTGTAACCTTATAGTAACGCACTGTACTATATCTTCACGGTTATTGATTCTTAAATGTCAGAAATTTTTAAAAAAATCTGAATGTTGCTAATAAAGATGGATTATATGATCACACTAAAGAGCATGCTGGAGGAAAACTAGTTAAGTTATTGCATAAGTTTCCTAAAGATGAAAAAAAGATGAGAATCTTAATAAGAAGTTGACCACGGTTTAATCCGAAATGTTTTGTCTAGAAAACCACTTATTATTAGTAGTATTAATCGTATCAAGCTACTAAACATATCCTCAACCGAAAACTTTTAGAATTAGTTCATATGGTATATATGTATAGCCAGTCTACGTGAAAAATGTATATAGATATATAAGAAGTATAGCCAACATAGTTAATTAACCAGAAAAAGAAATTCTAAAACTCGCCTGGGTTGCTTTTTGAATTTGTTGTATTTGCCAGTGTTAGTTGTATGAGTTTGCTTGAAATCCGCAGCCATCGTTTCGGAATACCTAGCTTATGTGTCCAGTATTAAAAAAAATATTTAACATAACACTTATATATCAAAGGCAAAAGGTCTGGGGAGTTGTAGGTGAGGCGAAATTAGGGAAAAAATTATTTTTAAGTAAATGCAGGGTCTGATTAGCTACGTGGTTAGACTTTATCCTGCAACCGAAACTGTCAACTTCCTTGACTGACTAATTGGATGTGCCAAGCGAACCGTTTTAGTCATTTGTAAAGATTTATCATCTTTACATTTCGATTCCGTAATGGATTTGTCAGTTAAACGATCTAACAACACGTATGGTGGTTCATGATCTAGATAAGCCGGCTTTAGCCTATCAATACTTACTGTGTCGATGTTTCCATGTTTTTCTATCACGAAATATTTAGATTTTCTTGAGACGACTTTGAAAGGACCTTCAAATGGTGGACTGAGTGGTGCTTTTATTTTGTCACATCTTATCCAGACGTGCGTGCAATTGCTTAGGTCTTTAGGTACATATACGGCGCGCGATTGTTCACGAGTATTAATTGGCTTAAGTTTGGACATATGGTTCCGTAGTTGATCTACGTAATTTTCTAAATTAAGTTTTTGACTGTTAGTATTAGGGTTAATAAATTCACCTGGTAGTCTCAGAGTTGTTCCGAAAACCATTTCCGCAGCTGAACACTGTGCGTCAGTTTTGACAGATGTTCGTATTCCCAACATAACTAATGGTAGGAATTCTGTCCACTGATTGGGGTTTGAGTGAGATATAAGGGCGGTTTTTAGCTGACGGTGAAAACGTTCTACCATCCCATTAGCCTGAGGATGATATGCAGTGCAGCGTATCCTATTGGAGCCTAGAAGTTTAGCCAAGTTATTAAATAGTTCGGATTCGAATTGCGCTCCTCTATCCGTCGTTATTGTTATGGGTGTACCAAAAATGGTTACCGAGTTCTGCATGAAAACTTTGGCTACTGTTTCCGCTGTGATGTCCGCTATCGGGATGGCTATAGGGAATCTGGTAAATCGATCTATGCATGTAAACAGATAATTAAAACCGTTTGAACGCGGTAAAGGACCTACCAAGTCGATATGCACATGGGCAAAACGTGCATCTGGTTGCGAGAAAACACCTATGGGTGAATTTGTATGACGATTAATCTTTGATTGTTGACATGCTGAACACTCTCTAACCCATTTGTGTACATCCTTCTGTAAATTCGGCCATATCTATCTGGCATTGATTAGTTTTGTTGAAGCTTTTGCGCCAGGATGAGACAAGGAATGAAAGTTATTATGTATTAACTTTCGCATACTTTTGGAGACGAAGGGTCGCTGCATTGCCTTGGTCGTGTCACAGTAGATTAGAATACCATCGACAGGTGATGGGAACTGTTTTAAATTAAGACTTGAATTGTTTGTTTTAAGCAGGTTTTGTAATTCTAGATCCTGCTCTTGTTCGTTTCTCAACGTCTCGAAGTTTACTGTAGACTGCTGTAACACGTTCATTTCTAGCCTAGATAAAGCATCTGCCGCCTGATTGTCCTGACCTTTGACATGTCTGATATCGCTTGTGAACTGTGATATATAGTCAAGGTGTCGGACTTCTCGAGGTGAGTATTTATCAGCTCTCGCTGTTAGCGCATTCGTTAGTGGTTTGTGATCCGTAAAGACTATGAATTCCCTGTCTTCTAACATGTGTCGGAAGTGTTTAATGGTTAGGTAGATTGCAAAAAGTTCTTGCCCGACGGTAGAATACCTTGTCTCTGCTGGAGCGAGTCTTTTTGAGAAGAAAGCAACTGGTTTCCAGGCGTTTTTAACCAGTTGGTTAAGGGTACCGCCTACTGCTTTATCTGAAGCATCCACCATCAAAGCAAGTGGGGAAAGAGAATTCGGATACATCAACGTAGTTGCTTGAGCTAATTTATCTTCAAGCTGTTTAATAGCTTCGACGGCGTCGGAAGACAGTTTGAATTCTTTTGGTTTTCCTTTGAGCGAATCTGTCAAAGGTTGCATTAATTGTGCACAACCTGGTATGAATCTGCGATAAAAGTTAATTAGACCTAGAAAATTTCTCAGTTGTGTTAGAGAACTAGGTATGGGGTATTGTTTGATGGTGTCTACTTCTTTTTTGATCGGTTTAATTCCTTCTGGGCTTATTGTGTGACCGAGAAATTCTAAAGTTTGAACACCGAAAACACACTTACTTTAATGTATGTTTATTCCACGTTCATCCAGTCTTTTCAACACTGCTTGTACATGCTGTTCGTGTGATTGCAAATCTGGGCTGGTAATTAACAAGTCGTCTATATACCCCTGTGCAAATGGCATATCTCGAAGTAGGTTATCTATGAATCTTTGGAATGTCTGTGCCGCATTTCTCAGGCCGAATGGCATGCGTACAAACTCGAATAAGCCAAAGGGTGTTGTAATGGCTGTCTTGGGGATATCTTCATCAGCCACTGGGATATTGTGATATGCCCTGACTAAGTCAATTTTAGTGAATATGTTCATACCCTGTAAACCGTTTGTGAAATCTTGGATATGCGGTATTGGGTACCTATCTGGTACGGTTTGACGGTTGAGGGCTCTGTAATCCCCGCACGGTCGCCAGTCACCTTCATTCTTCTTTGGGACCATATACAAAGGGGATGCCCATTGACTATCAGAGGGACGGATAATACCCAGTTGTAGCATATAATCAAACTCGGCCCTAGGGATTTTGAGCTTATCTGGTGCTAGTCTCCTGGGTTTTGCAAACACCGGTGCACCTTCGGTTTTGATAGTGTGACTTACTTTTAGTTTGTCTTTGGAAGGCTGTGGGTTTGGTTTAGTTAAGTTTGGAAATTCCGCGAGTATATCTTGGAATTTCGCTGTTGTTACTGGAGGAGTTTGAATCAAGTTAAGAAATGTGATGTGACTTTCTTTGCCTTTTGTGTAATACGAAGTTTCTTTTAGTGTTAATCGCCGTTTCTTGGTGTCAACTAGAAATTCGTATCTCTCTAGAAAGTCCATCCCCAGTATTGCCAGATCTAAGTCGGCTACCGTGAAAACCCAAGGGAATTGCCTCCTGAACCCCAAATCTAGGGTTAAAGTTTTCTGCCCAAATGTCGCGATTTTAGTTTTATTTGCAGCTTGAAGTGTAATTGATGATGTTTCTCGACTAATCTTAGTTTTATTTTGAGGGATGATGCTAAGGGCAGCGCCAGTATCCACCAAGAAATTCAAGCCAGAGTTTCTGTCTCTAACATAAAACAAGCGACTGTTTAGGCGCCCCTCCTCAATCGTCGCGACCTGGGGAGGGGTTACTCGTTTCCCGCTGTCTTAGAATTATGCTTAGGCCAGGCGCATGGTTGCATGCACTTGGTTGAGTTGACACCAAACTTCCAGTGGTACCAACAAAACTGCCCTGATTGTCTGGACATTTGTGACTTGGATCATGGTCGTTGTGGTGACCTGCTCCTGCTTGTATGACCCATTTGCATTCTGGTGACAGCCTCAGTGAGACTCTTAACACTCGCAATGAGTCCTTCTATGATTCTACTTTTTGTGTGTGATTTATTGTGCCTGATCCAGTTGGAGGACCTCTTTCCATTATTCTATCGGCTATACGCGCTAAATGAGATAATGAGGTTTCAGGATCTTGTGCATCCAAACAGTGTTGGACGTAGCATGGGAAAGCTTGTATCCATCCTTGTTTTAGGACTGCTTCACCCACTGTGTTATCACCCACTGAGACTTGGAGGTGACGTAAAAACTGTGACGGCGATCGATCACTTAGTGTTTCACCTTGAAAAAGTCTTTGGATTCTTTGACTATCTGATAATGATAAACGGTTAATTGTCTCTCGTCTTAAGATGGTGTATGGTTGTGGTGATGGTGGATCTAAAATCAAGTCACGGACTTCTTTGGCGACTGAAGGAGGAAGGATAGAACACAAGTCTCTATAGCGAATCCCCTCAGATTTGATATTGTGTCTCGTGAAATAATGCTCTAGTTGAGCAAACCACAACTCAGGATCACTACGATCAAATTCTGGAAGTCGGGATTTCGTAGTCATAACAGTGTCTATCTCCACTGGTGACAAATCCTCCAGAGTATAGGTTTCTATTGAGTCTGACATGAGGTATGTGACAAATATAGCAATAAAGTTAGCACGAAAAATGGTTACTATAACACGAATAACTTAAGATAATACGTAATAAACTAGTTATATACTCAACTTAGTTTACGTATAATCAGGTCTACTTTTACGAGTAAGTAAAAAAATGTTGATAACAGAAATGAGGTTAAATTTGTGTTCAAAAAGGTCTCACCAGTTTCGTGCCTTAAGGTAACCCTCGCGCTATTGATAGAAGAAACCAGACAAGTAGTGAATAGGTCTTTTTTATCTTCGCGCAGTCACAGTGGAGCGTGGGATTATCTGTTCAGACAAACAAAGGCTCTCAACATTCAATATAAGATGATAGGGAATATAACGCTTATACAAAATAAGGAAGTGAATGAATACTTGAACAATACTGTTTTGGCATATGCTTGGTTGTTTGGGGTCAACTCTTAACCAACCAACCTAAGCTGTTACAAATCTACTGAATTGTGGTTTATTAAGGATTTCAATCATGGTAACTACCGCTTCTTGTACATATAAATGACTAGATTGAGGTGAATAATGTCGGAATTTCGATTCATGGTTTTGTCAAATGACCATAATACATTCGTTCCATGCTACTTGAAATTATGATGTCATGTTGTGGCATTGTCATTTTATTCAAAAACGCAAGGAAAATACCCAGAACATTGAAAACCAAGACACACTCTAACACTTCATCAGGAAATGCTTATCAAACTGATCAGTAAATACTACATTAACATAAAATATACTGAATGGATTCATTATCCTATTCCACGTGAACAACACTTTCGAAATCAGAAAAATGAATTATTTGTGTCCTCCACAACTAGGTGTTTGCGCACAGAACCAAATAAATCTTTACAATCTATACCGTATAATCTAAAGAACACAAGAACAATTGGAGGCAAACCAACCATCATATACCAAATAAATAGTTGTGACTGATAGGAGAATTACATTATACAAAGTAAATATTGTTCAGGAAACAATAGCTAGAGGTGAGAATCCTTGACATAGTTTATCTGAAATCGATCCATGTGGATAACTGAAGATTGTGGAAAAATTGAATTACTAGATGGACGATACACAAATCCTTCATCTTCTGAAAACTGAACAAACAATATAGATTTGAGTGGGTCATATACATGCTTAACTATTTTCCAAATAATTTAGATGCAGAACAAACGTTGAGTGCTACGATACAGTTACAAATCAATTAGAATAAACAATCCACCATTGTTTTCACTGAGTTACTGCCTCAATAACATATACGGTTAAACTACACTGACCACGGATTCTCCTTAGAACTTCAGGAAGTCAGTCACAAGTGAACACATGATGATTATTGTTCAAATGGGGTTTCTACGGTACTGCAGAAATTTTTAATAGTTGATTTTGTGGATCAATTAAAGCTAGATCACCATGGAAAACCACATTTTGAGAATTCAACTGTTACTAAATGGATTTCACTAATCAGATCAATAATTTCAACTTCAACTGTGTAACTTGATAATTGATGACAAACGTCATTGAAACAACTTGGTATCAGATGAAAGTTGATGTTGAATTCATTGGATTATTCTTAGCTTGAAGTCGCATCAAACCCACATCATATTGAAATGTATTCAGATGCTTGGATTTACATGAATCAATACTCATCTTTGAATACAATAAATAAACTACTAACAACTTGTAAGTAGTAAAACGTTGACAATTAAGATTAATAAGACAAAGTAGATTATTTTTCTCATTGACAGTTTTTTACACTGGGTGGTATTAATTTTCTTTAGATGGTGGAAGGTAGCGCAGTTCCATGGATTGACTGTAGTTATTCATTAACACCTTTTGATTCCGACCAGCTCAGTTATTCATAAGTTGTGTTCGCACACGAAATCGAAGATCCTGGTTTGTAATTCCACGTGCAGGATCATCAATGCGCATTATTGATGAATCTCAGATTTTCAATGATGGTCTAACTATAAAGATCTTTGACGAATTATTGATTTTTCTGTATAGTTGTGAAATGCTTTGAAGCTAATAGACAATATATTGATACGTTTAACAAACTGATTTTACTACCCCTTCATATTTTACGGAATTCCTCTACTCTGATAATATTATGGTGTGTGATACTGATATCGATAGATATAAGTTGTATGTATCATCAATCGAATGCGGAATGTCTGAAGGTAGAAGGTTAAAACAAATTAAAAGAGAAGAGTACGAGAGTAGAAAGCGATTAGTATGGAAACGAAAGAACAATGAAGTATGAGGTAATCGATTGACACTTTGTACATGAAATATTCAATTTATGGTTCTCAGATTTCATCAAGAGATTCTATAATCCTATGTCAATAAAGTTTTGTTGACCGATTTGTGTTCTTGATCATTACATAGATAGTGTCTTCTATGAATCTAACTGAATTCCGACATATAAATCCCTAGATTCTGACATTACCTTATATGCAAACTTTCGTTTATATATTACTACCACTGAATTAACTACTTCTATGTATCCAGTGTTCATCTGGCTGTGCTAACGAGACATAGCAACTTGGACCCATGTATATATGTGTCTGGTCCTACATTGTAGCTAACTGAGTGAATGAGTGACTGACATTACTTATCAAGTTGTCATTATCTCCACATAAACTGATCCATAAATTAGATTGAATATAAATTTAATGAAACATAATACTAACATGTGATGAAACGACAGTTAACTATGTTGCTGGTTTCTGAATCATCCCTTGATTTGTCATGGAAACCATCTTCATTTTGTTTATTGTACCAGTCAGCCAATGAGTTCATCAAAACAATATTAATCCTGGTATAAATGTACATCATTACAAAATATAATATCACCACAATGGTTTGAAATTAATAATGTGAATAGAAAAACAGTTGGAACAGTACTGTATTGTGTACTATGATTATTGGCAGATACAAGTGGTATGTGTCATCAATCGAAAGTATATAGCGACTCACATACAAATGGGTTTATTCTCATTTAACCCAGTTAAGCCCTTTTTGCTAACTTATTTAGCGGACAAAGCCATCCGCACTAATAACAATTTATTGTATCCTTATTATTATTTTGTGCGTGTATGAAATACGTATGCTTGAATATTGATTACTGCCTACGCATTTATTCACTCTGCTAGTCTTACTACTAACCGCTTATTCGATTCGATTACTCATTCATTTCACATGGTATATATATGTCCATGTTATTCATATTGTACACTCAATCACTCACTCGCTCGCACGGTCTCGTCACGCTCTTGCTCTGGCTCTCGCTCGCTTGCTTGCCTTTCGGCACAACTCTTCTATGCTTGTTTAACACATCTGTACATTTGGATATATGTGTGTGGTCTCGCAATAAACGTAATCAACATTTCGTATTTGCCTTCTGATTAATATACCGTTGGTACGTTATATAGAACGGTTATCACGACGAACTGTATACGAAGTTTAAGGATTATATCGAATACCGACCACCACATAATTGGCGATCTCGACGCGCGAACACGAAACAATCTTGAACGACGTAATCCAATTCCTAAAATCCAACGTATTCGATTACAATTGTAACCATCATTTGGATTATAATTATAACTGTGGATTTATTATCTCATTATTTTAATTATACGTACATTATCTCACAAACATTATCGAACATAACGATAATATTCATAATAAACAACGATATTTTTACAAACAATTGATATTTTGGTGCAATTTAGTAAGTCCGTTCTTTGTTATAAATTGTACCATTTGTTTTTATCATTGTTTTTATCGACTCACTTTTCTCTGTGACATTCGCATTATATTTGTGTAATTTTTTATCTTTATGAATATGTCTTTAAGCAACGATACAATAGAACTTTCCCAAACGCCGTCCGTGAGGTCCATTAATGTAACTATTCCTCCTTTTAAGGTCACAGATCCCTCAACTTTGGTTTATCAGACTTGAACATTACTTTGTAGCTAATCGTGTTCATACACAACGAGATAAATTTGGCCACGCGAGCTCGCTACTTCCAGATGAAGTAGCAGATAATGTACGAGAGATTTTAATCAAGCCAGACATAGAAAAGCCATACGACGCATTAAAACAGGCAGTGATTAAAGCCGTCTCATTAAGCGACCGGCAAGCCATCGAACAGCTTCTCAGTCAGGTGCAGGTAGGAGATAGGACTCCATCGCAGTTAAAAAACTATATGAGAAGCGTAATGGGAGACAGAAAAGTAGATAAAAACATATTTTATCAGTTGTGGTTACGACGACTTCCAGCGAACGTGCAGCAGATCCTTGCGGTTTAGGACAACGATGTCGATATAGACAACATTGCTAAAATAGCCGATAGGATTTATGAGAGAATGAAGCAAACGAGTCCGCAAAGGCATAGTACCACAATAGATGGACGAATCGATGCATTACAAAAGGAGATTAATGTTTTATGCCACAAGCTGACGAAACTAAATCAGAGCGATACGCAAAGAAGATGGTCACGAAGTAGATCAAGGAAAAGAAGTAGATCACGTTTTAGGAGACGCTCAGCTCCTACAATATGTTGGTACCATCAAACTTTCGGCGATAAAGCTCGAAACTGTAGATCACCATGTAAATTCAAACGAACACACCGATTGTCGATAACCGCCGCAACAACTACAACAGCTCCTAGAAACAGTCGTTTATTTTACGTTCAGGATAGAGTAACAGGAGCTAAATTCTTAGTGGATACCGGAGCAGAAGTAAGCGTCGTGCCTCCAGTAAGTAACGAAACACGAAATATCGATACAGCGCTAACGCTTAAGGCAGCAAATAAATCCGATATAAAAACATATGGCAAGCGAAAAGTAACCTTGAATTTCGGTCGTACTACCTCATTCCGCTGGGAATTCATTATCGCAGATGTATCCGTACCTATAATTGGTATTGATTTCTTTATGAATCAATTATGTAGTGGTCGGTATTCGATATAACCCTTAAACTTCGTATACAGTTCGTCGTGATAACCGTTCTATATAACGTACCAACGGTATATTAATCAGAAGGCAAATACGAAATGTTGATTACGTTTATTGCGAGACCACACACATATATCCAAATGTACAGATGTGTTAAACAAGCATAGAAGAGTTGTGCCGAAAGGCAAGCAAGCGAGCGAGAGCCAGAGCAAGAGCGTGACGAGACCGTGTGAGCGAGTGAGTGATTGAGAGTTCAATATGAATAAATTGGACATATATATACCATGTGAATTTATCATATGACCTAGGAATTGCAATGATTCCTTTCCAAATTCACACTTTTCCACGTTAATGGTGACGCCATGTTCTTGAAGTCTCGTAAACAACTGTCGTAGATGTTGTAGATGTTCTTCCCTGGTAGAGCTAGCTACTGGTATATCATCGATATATGCGTGAACTCCTGTCAACCCCCTGACGACCTGATCGATGAATCTTTGGAAGGTTTGGGCTGCATTAGTTAATCCGAAGGGCATTCGCAAAAACTCGAATAACCCAAATGGAGTTGTTATAGCCGTTTTAGATATATCTTCTGCCGCTACGGGAATATGGTAATAAGCTCGAACGAGATCGATTTTCGAAAATATCGTGGCACCTTCCATATTGGTAGTAATGTCGTGGATATGTGGTATCGGATAT
Organism: Schistosoma bovis; assembly: GCA_944470425.2. NCBI lineage: Eukaryota > Metazoa > Platyhelminthes > Trematoda > Strigeidida > Schistosomatidae > Schistosoma > Schistosoma bovis. The sequence continues at coordinate 8,828 of OX103961.1, read as the reverse complement.
CTGTCTGCTATCGTTTGCTTGTTAAGGGCTCTATAGTCTCCGCATGGCCTGATTTCCCCATTCTTCTTCGAAACCATATGCAATGGGGACGCCCAGGGACTATTAGAAGGTCTTATGATACCAAGCTTCGTCAACTTTTCGAACTCTCGTTTCGCGACATTCAACCTTTTCGGGTCTAGCCTTCGTGGTCTTGATTTAGTCGGTGGACCTTTCGTTATAATATGGTGCTGTACCGTATGTTTACGATCTCTGTTATCGTATGATACCTTCGTCAGATCGGCATACTCGTTTAGAAGCGATCTATATGGCTCGCTTTTGTCTTTTGACACTACTAAATTCATGGATGCGTGATCAGTCGTCACTCCTCTTATCACTACTGAATGGTCGCCGTTCACGAGCCTGTTTCGTCGAGTATCCACTAGTAAGTCGAAATTCTTTAAGAAATCAATACCAATTATAGGTACGGATACATCTGCGATAATGAATTCCCAGCGGAATGAGGTAGTACGACCGAAATTCAAGGTTACTTTTCGCTTGCCATATGTTTTTATATCGGATTTATTTGCTGCCTTAAGCGTTAGCGCTGTATCGATATTTCGTGTTTCGTTACTTACTGGAGGCACGACGCTTACTTCTGCTCCGGTATCCACTAAGAATTTAGCTCCTGTTACTCTATCCTGAACGTAAAATAAACGACTGTTTCTAGGAGCTGTTGTAGTTGTTGCGGCGGTTATCGACAATCGGTGTGTTCGTTTGAATTCACATGGTATCATGCCAGTTCCGACAGAAGTTGCTGCTATTCGTAATTATCCGTTGCCCGATTCACAAAGAAAATTACGAAGATTCTTGGGGCTAATAAACTATTATAGACGATTTATCCCAAACTGTGCAGCAATATTACTGCCATTGACGGACGCCTTGCGAGGACATACTCGAACATTCCGTCTTTCAGCGGATGCTATACAGGCTTTTGAGAACGCTAAGCGAGCGCTAAACGAGATGATGTTGGTACGACGAAAGAACGAAGCGCCATTAGCAGTAATGACAGACGCATCGAACTTAGCAGTAGGAGCCGTTTTGCAGCAGTTAGTAAACGGTGCATGGGAGCCACTTTCATTTTTCTCGAAAAGATTAAATCCTACCCAAACGAGATATAGTACGTTTGGAAGAGAATTGTTAGCAATCTACTTAGCAATAAAACACTTCCGTCATATGGTCGAAGGCATAAGTTTTACCGTCTATACAGATCACAAACCACTAACGAAAGCATTAAGCGCAAAGCAAGACAATTATTCCCCGAGAGAGATCCGACAACTAGAGTTCATTTCACAGTTCACGTCCGACATACAGTACGTTAAAGGACAAGAAAACGATGTGGCCGACGCATTGTCACGAGCAACGATAAGCACACTTATGGCAAGTGGAATTGATTATAACAGTCTAGCAAAGTTGCAGGAGAGAGACATCGAGCTAAATAAACTCAGATCCGGTGGTTCAACATCATTAGTACTCGAAGAGGTGCGGTTTGGTAACACGAAAGTAATTTGCGATACATCAACAGGCCGACCGCGACCATTTATCCCGAAAACGTTGCGACACAAAATATTCGAAAGCATGCACAACATGTCGCACCCAGGAATAAAAGCCACGATAAAGCTGATTAGTGAACGATTCGTATGGACAAACATGAATCACGATGTACGTAATTGGACACAAGCATGCATGAAGTGCCAAAAAGTTAAGGTACATCGTCATACTGGCTCTGCAGTAGGTCCGTTTTCGCACCCAGACACTAGATTTGAACATATACACATCGATATTGTAGGACCACTGCCCGTTTCAAATGGATACAACTATATCTTTACATGCATCGATAGGTTTACACGATGGCCGGTAGCAGTGTCGATAAAAGACACCTCAGCTGAAACGGTAGCTAAAACCCTAGTTGAAAATTGGATTTCTTACTACGGTGTACCAATGATTATCACAACTGATAGAGGAGCACAATTCGAAAGTCGACTTTTTCAGCAGCTTACAGAACTCCTCGGTATTAAATGAATCCGAACGACATCGTACCATCCAATGGCAAACGGAATGGTCGAACGCCTACATAGGCAATTAAAAGCGTCTCTTACAGCCGTCATCGTTAACAACGATTGGTCTAATAAACTTCCCCTAGTAATGTTAGCTCTAAGAGCAACAATTAAACAAGACATGGGATGTTGTCCAGCCGAGTTAGTTTACGGAACTACTCTACGATTACCCGGAGAATTTTTCACTTCAAGTAAAAATGTCCCGACTGATGTAACCGGCTATGTGCAACGCCTGAGAAAGCACATGAGCGATTTAAAAATAACACCTCCCAGACCACAACATCGACGGGTATTCATACCACAGGAACTACATAACAGCTCTCACGTATTCATCAGAAGAGATAAAGTACAACCACCTCTTCAACCGAGTTACGACGGACCATTTAAAGTGATAGAGAGGACAAATAAAACGGTTACCATAGAGAAAACTGGGAAGACAGATGTAATTAGCATCGATCGAGTAAAGCCAGATTTTATCGATAGCGATATTCAATCAACAAGTACAGACTCCTCTAAGATGGTCATACCAGCGAAACACGAGTCCCAAAAATCAACAACGTTAACGCAACAAAAAGACAAGACTCCGATAACAACAAGATCCGGCCGCAGAGTAAGATGGCCCCAACATTATGTCGCTACAATTTTCTATTATTAATAATCTACTATTTGGAATATTAATTATAACTTCTACCTCATTGTATACACATGCATTATTAAGCTCATGTTATACGCCATAAAACTCAACGTATCTTATGTACCCTTACACTTATGCGTATAATTTTTGTTTAAAATGTAAAGACAATACCGCTTTCCTTCCATTTCTTGCTATTATTTTATGTAACCTCACGGACGGGCGCAAGCCAAATGTACAGCACACAATAACTTCACCTTAATTTTGTATAAGCCATTTTTCTACCCTATTCAGTCCACTATTTTTTTTTATGCAAACACAGACATTTTCCATATATCTTTGTTCGCAGGGGGGAGCTATTATAGCGACTCACGTGCTAATGGGTTTATTTTCATTTAACCCAGTTAAGCCCTTTTTGTTAACTTATTTAGCGGACAAAGCCATCCGCGCTATAACAATTTATTGTATCCTTATTATTATTTTGCGCTTGTATGAAATACGTTTGCTTGAATATTGATTACTGCCTACGCATTTATTCACTCTGCTAATCTTACTACTAACCGCTTATTCGATTCGATTACTCATTCATTTCACATGGTATATATATATGTCCATGTTATTCATATTGTACACTCAATCACTCACTCGCTCGCACGGTCTCGTCACGCTCTTGCTCTGGCTCTCGCTCGCTTGCTTGCCTTTCGGCACAACTCTTCTATGCTTGTTTAACACATCTGTACATTTGGATATATGTGTGTGGTCTCGCAATAAACGTAATCAACATTTCGTATTTGCCTTCTGATTAATATACCGTTGGTACGTTATATAGAACGGTTATCACGACGAACTGTATACGAAGTTTAAGGATTATATCGAATACCGACCACCACAAGTAACAATATCTGGCGATAGAAAGTTAGGAAGGTCGAACAAACAGAACAATAACAAAGAATGACTGATGTAGAAACGAAAAAAACAATGAAGTTGGAGACAATTGATTGATATTTTGTAAACGAAGCATTATATTTTAATGTATAGTTCTCAGATATTACGAAAAAGAGATTCCGTAATTCTGTATCGAAATACATTCGATTGTCCCCTCTCGTGTGTTCTCATTCACTACAGTAGTAGTAGTAGTAGTCTTAGTAGTAAATGTCGTCGTCGTCATAGTAGTAGTAGTAGTAATCGTATTCCTCGTCGTCTTCGTATTAGTAGTATTCATAGTAGTAGTATTGACTTACTAATGTTCAAAATCTTTGAAGATAACTTTATATCTGATAAAATTCTCATCATCAAATATATAGATATCTACGTAAAATTCAACATTGTTGAAAAATTTCTCCACAAGGGAATTAACCTTATGAAGAAAATGTTTATTGATGAAAAAAAAATTAATCAAACAAAAACAAACTGAAGGTGGAGAGTGGTGGTGGGGTAGGTGGTGATGGTTGCGGAGTAGGTGTCGGTGATGATGAGGATGATGATAGTTAAAACAAAAAGTAAGAGAAAGAAAACAGACGAGAATAAACATGAATAAGCATCTATATTAATGTTATGAGTATACTCTGTGGGGAATTTATTCGACGACGACGACAACGACAACAACAAAAACAAAAAAATCAATAATTCCATCAGAGAGTTTTCTTCTCACTCACTTTCTTCATTTTCTTAATTTTTCATTCATTTTTTTTGTTAGAATAAAATTTATTTATTGATTAGAAATTATGCAACGTGTTGTAACGGGTGAGTGACTGCAGGGTTTGATACTCAGCGTTATTTATCGATCGCTCCTGTGACAGTGACACGTAAACATGTAAGGACGACCTAGTGCCCTGATTGGCCCTGCTTCGCTGTCTGTCCTAGCCAGTTGAGTCAAGAACACAAGTCACAGCCTCGGAGTTATGAATCATTATATTTCAAACATACTTTGTTTATATACCAATCACTCATACCACATCGTACCATAAAATAGAGAACAACATTTACAAAATATTTAACAAGTGAAGTAAACATCGACCAATAAGAAATGTACATTTAAGGTCCAAGGACACCATTGGACTTAACATGATAATTACTGGTCTATTTTTCCGACTACCTAACACAACGTTTGATTTCTCCGGTAAAGGAAAAAAAGAAGAACAAAATCACGTTAGAAATTTCCTGATAACAAATAAAAAGAAGGATTGAAGTTAGGTATTAACATTGATAGATAATGACCAATTTGAGGGTCTAGTGATTAAGTGTTCACGTGAGAGATCGAAGGTTATGGGTCCGAACTTCATCGGGTGAAACAGTGAAGGCGCAAGATTAAGGAATTCCCGTACTGAGACGAGATCGTTGGCCAGTGTGATAAGTCCTGCAAATCGAACGCCATATCCGTCTCCTAAGCTATTCTGTAACCCCTAAAGCTAAAACTATACAGCGACCTGAACACGAGAGAGAAGACGCAAAGTATGCGAGAAGTACCTTACACCAAAGGTTCATTTTAATACAGAAAATATAGGGTTTTTATAATATTTTAAATGTATTTGAGTTGCTCGAAGATTCTGAAATGCTACTAAACATAATAGCAGTATAGCAATTAGCCAATCAGAGCCTCTACATGTGACGTTTCATTTCCTCGAGATTTCTAGCTAAAACTTCAAGTGAACGGTGATTGGATGAAACGGATCTCAGTGTTTCCTAATGCTTGCTTGCCTTTTGCAAGAAATTTGCTGGATCACCCCAACACAATGCGTCTAGGTTTTTCATGATAGTTTAACTATCATTAATTCATGAACTCAACTATTCAAAAAAATAATCATACTTCTTTTGACTACCTTAATGGGTATTCTATTTATATGACCGTTTTGAACAGTGTTATCACTTAGTTCTTAGAAAATATGAAACAAACTTCGGGAGAGAAAATTCAATCTCACAATGTTAGTTGTAATGGATGAGCATTGCTGAAGAGTCTCACAATAGGACAAAACGGTTGTTCAGTGATTTCAAATTTTTCATGATGGGCTGGCTATAATTGACTAATGATCTCAACTATTGAAATTGTTACAATCTCCACAAAACCTTTTCTGACTTTATTTGTGTTGAATAAACTTCTGGGATAACAATATAATATAATGATTTCTCGCGTATTGTGGCTTTCATAGATGTGTAGTGACTCACATTTATCACGAGAAAACGACTGGTTTAATAAAAACAATTATTATTATAACCAACTGTACCAATGCTTGTTTTAATGTGCTTTTGTTTGATTGTGCTAATGACAGCTATATTGTACTTCCATTCTTATTCCCACACTTTTGATTGTGACTTCGCGCGAATTCAGTTACGTTCTGTAACCAAGCTTGTATCCTGGCTCGATCTCGGTATCCTTTCGATACCACGAGATCGCCAGCAAATATATATCTCGATTTGGTCCATTAATTGCCTTCTGGTATTTGGCTTCTCGGAGATTTTATGGGTTTCTTTGGTTACGTTCAACCTACGCCTTCTGATTTATTTGGCACGTGTTTCTTAGCAGCGGTGTTCATAGTTAATCTCAACTCGACGCCACGCTACAGATGAATATATAGAAATTGGTGCTTTTAACCCTGCCTTAAAGTTAGCATCAGTTGTTGATTAGCAAATATATGAATTACATAACATGAGAAGCAGTGACCAGTGGAGCTGATCTCAATAAAAATGGAAGATGGTCGCGCAGTTTTGTGGAGATTAAGAGCCCCGCGTTCAAATTCTGTGAGCGGGATCGTGGATATGCACTGCTGAGCAGTCCCATAATAAAACGAAACGGCCATTCAGTGCTTACATGCATTCAATTGTGGTCTAACATCGATCATTTCATGATCCTAATCAAAAACGTATTATTCTCCACAACACTATACTGCTAACATGGAATCATTTAATATCTAACCCATTAAAATGAATTACTGCTTGTGGATACAACCTGATAGGTACCAAAATTAAATCAGTCAAGTGCTTCCTACGATTATCATAAACGATATTCGATCGAATGCAGTTAGATATGGAAAACACCATACCGTGTATATTGCAATAGATCACGTTGAGAACCAGATTAAATGAAATCATTCTAGCCAGTTGTTCATTTGTTTCACTGACAATCCATTCTCTAATATTAGTAGTTTGATTCAAAGTAAAATGGTGGTTGGAGGTAGTCAACAGGAAACCAAGGATCCAGGTTTCGTACTATTTGGCACTTTTCATCAAGGTGTACCTGTAATCTTGACGGAAGTGATTATTTTTAACAGATTCGTTGCTGTATCATTTATCTTCACAGTGAGAGACGGTATCTCAACATAGTGCACACAATTTCGAATCAGTCGGATGAGTGGTCACATTTTAACTTGTTCGATAGGATTTAGTCTGCACTAAGAAAGATCTAACATACATGACATTGATCACCACACAGAGATAAATCAATTGTTAACTCATAGGTGTTCTTTATGATCTCAGAAAGCATTAAGAGAATTTGCTTCAACCTGACATTGGTCATTCAAAACGCTAAGCAAATCTACTTTAATGACTAGTTATGATTAAACATCTTCAGAGATTTGATATTCATCAGTTTCGACATTCTCACTGAACATTTTGTTCAATCAACCAGATAGCTGATTGGTCATATTCCTATTCATTCATATTGATTTATCTACTGATTATAGACTGACATGAATACCATGTGTCCTGATATTCTTCTTACATGCTTACAGTTTCTTCGACTTCATCTAATTCCCAGAAGTATTTAACAGCTCCACCTCCATTTCAAGTGAACATAAGCGATGAAAGCATTGTAAATCAACTGTAAAGAAAGTCAGTATCATAAATGTATTCACTTAGATAATAAATCTTCCTCATTAACTCCATGGTCTATTTCACCAGTGAATGTTGTAATAATATCAAATACTTTTAGTGAAATCAAGAAAAAGTAACACACAGACGGAAAGGAGAGAATTGGAAAAACAAGAACAGCATTCTTGAATTTGAAGACGATATGGAACTAAAGATAACTGTCTGTCAACTAATATCAAAGTCAGAATCTTCAATACGAACGTCAAGACAAATCTACTGTATTGAGCTAAAACGTCCAGAATTACCACAATCATCATCAGACAGGTACAAATATTTATAAACAATTGTCTATGCAGGATATTCAATGTCCGTTAATGTTGACATCATCAGCAACAGCATATTGCAGGAGAGGACAAACTAGCTTCAACCTGAAGAGTAAATAGGGAAAAGATGTCTAAAGTGTATGAGAAATACATTGCTGAAATCATCAAACTGCATTATGAATCAATCACCAACTTGGAATCCTGAATGGAAACGAAAAAATGGAAGGTCAAAGAACACATTACGTTGAAAATCGGAATCACACATATAAAAGATGAATAGCAACTGGAAAAGATTATTCAGAACATTTATTTTATTCATTTGAACACATAGATATATGTACGAGGGCTTAACAGATAAATATACGCCATACAAATCTAATGAGATTTGTGTGAGAGCTGTGATATTGCCTGGGTGCTCAAACCGAAGCAGGTAGTTTTCTAAGGGAGCAACACCAGGGGCTTTCGATCTAAAGGTGTGATCTACAAGGCAATAGAGCTGCGCAATAAGATTTAGTCACATGGTAGTCGGTGACCAACGATTGGTTCGTACATCATTTGTTCCTCCAAGATACTGAGGCCCATGTGCACCATTGGTGGGGAATCAAGGTTTTTCAACTCCCTTTGGTGGACTCTCCGTTTTGTGCTTTATGTCTCATTTCATAATTAATTGAACAATTGAATAGAGCTAAATAATATAAACTAAAATTTTAAAAAATGTTATGTTCATTAATCGAGAGTGTCACAGTATTGTTCAATATTCAATGATGATAAGCACCCGCAAATGCCCTGATACGGACGAGAGTGGGGAGAGTTAGCTCTCTCTCACTTGGTCACGTGCATACAACCACTGACAAGGAAGTTCTACTCATTGCCTTCTCGCGTTGGGGGTGTGTCCACAAGATTTAAAGGACGAAAAGCGAATACCTGATGCTAAGACCGGGTTGGTGGATATGGAGAATCCATTTAGGGGGTTAAAAA